>CM034361.1:33918915-34012212 GCA_019925275.1 Mytilus edulis | reverse complement strand
ATTTAATGTTAGAGGTTATTCTAAGAAACAAGGTTATTTCTAAAACTAATTTATGTCAGGGTTATTTCTATAGACAATGTTTTTTACTGAAGAACTAAGTATTTTGAGTATTGTATTTTAGGGTATTTACAGTATAGTCCAGGTCATATTCTGAAGATAATTGTACTTTGAGGGTTATTTATCCTAGACCAAGGGCTATATTCCTGAAGAATAATTGTATATTTAGGGTTTTACATACATAGACAAGGGTATTTCCGAAGAACTAATTGTATGTGAGGGTTATTCTAAGATTAACCAAGGGTATAACCCTGATAAATAATTGTATATTAACCTTAGTATATTTAATCAATCTATGGTAACGTAATCACGTGACATGAAAATTCAGTTTATTTTCATTAATTGCAAGAGGAGATAACCCAAAGAATTTAACCAGCGTGAAAACCCTATATCAGGTGAATAACCTTTTGAGTTTGTTATTTGTAGGTTTCCGCCATCAAATTTTACACACAAACTAAATTTATCAAAATACAGCATTCCGTACAATGTATCCAACGACTCAGATGGATAAACAAATACGGCATTGACATAAGTAGTCGGGATAAGCAGCCCTATGATCTATATAAATGTCACCATTTTCAGGGCTCATCTTCAAAAATAATTCTAAATTTTTTATTATATCAGAAAACGAACACAAATGTATTTTCAACGTATCTTGTATAGTAAAACTATAATATAAGTCAAATGACTTTACGTGTTATTCGGTATAACAAACAATGTGCCCCTTAGAATCGATGATATCCAAATGTCACCTCAAAATTATAGCTTCGTCTGCCCCAATGAAATAGTTTGTGTTGATAATTTTGGATATTCCATAAGGACTAATTTGGTTATTTATTATGAGGGTTTTTAATCATAGACAAGTTATTTCTAGAATAATTTATGTTTGAGCGTTTTTTATACTAGACCAATGGTAATTCCTGAAGAATAATGTATTGTTTGAGGGTTATTTAATAATAGCAAGGGCTCATTTCCCTGAAAACTAATTGTATTTTTGAGGTATTTACATACATAACTAAGGGTATATTCCTAAGAACAATGTATTTTGAGGATATTTACATATAGACAAGGTAATCCTGAAGACAATGTATTTTTGAGGTTATTTAATGTTGACAATCATATTCCTGAAGACTATGTATTGTTGAGGTTTATTTACATGCATAGACCAAGGGCTCATATTCCCTGAAGAACTAATGTATTGTTTGAGGTATTGGCAGTTATTTAAAACATATTAAGGACCAAGTCATACCCGAAGAACTAATTGTATTTGAGGTTATTTACTCTAGACCAAGGTCATACCAAGACTATTATTTTTAGGTTATTATATGACAGGCTATTTCCTGAAGACTAATTTCCTGAGGTTTATTTATTACTAGACAAGGCTCATATTCCAAGAACTAATTGTATTTTGAGGTTATTTACAGCATGACAAGGGCTCATATTCCCATGAAGAAACAATTGTATTGTTTGAGGTTATTTACATATAGACCAAGGGCTCATATTCCCTGAAAACTAATTGTATTGTTTGAGGTTTTTACATGATAGACAGGCTCATATTCCCTGAAGAACTAATGTATTGTTGAGGGTTATTTACTGTTAGACCAAGGGCTCATATTCTGAAGAATAATTTATTGTTGAGGGTTATTTAATGCTGACCAAGCTCATTTCCTGAGATAATTTATGTTTGAAAGTATTTCATCATAGACCAAGTCATTTTGAGATAATTGTATTTTTGAGGGTATTTCATGATAGACCAAGGTATTCCTGAAGAACAATTGTATTTTTGAGGGTTATTTACATGTAAGACCAGGGCTCATATTCCCTGAAGAACTAATTGTATTTTTGAGGGTTATTTACATGTATAGACCAAGGGCTCAATTCCCTGAAGAACTAATTGTATCGTTTGAGGGTTATTTACATATCAAGACCAAGGGCGTTCTATCGATTCCCTGAAGAACTAATTGTATTGTTTGAGGTTATTTACATACATAACCAAGGCTCATATTCCCTGAAGAACTAATTGTATGTTTGAGGGTTATTTACATGTATAGACCAAGGCTCATATTCCCTGAAGACTAATTGTATTATTATACCTTACGTATATTTCAAACAATTCTATTGGGTGAAACGTAATCACGTGACATGGAATAATTCAGTTAATTTTCATTCAATTGCAAGGAAGACGAATAACCCTAAAGAATTTACACCAGCGGTGAATAACCCTTTATTCACTGGTGAATAACCTTTTGAGTTTGTTTATTTGTACTTGATTCCGCCCATAAAAATGACGTCACAAACGTAAATAAACAAAATGACAGCGTTCCGTTACACTGGAAGCCCATCGACTCGAAGACGAGGAAATACGGCATTGGACATAAATAGACTGAAGTGGCAGCACCGATGATGTCTCTTATAAACGGTCTTTTCAGGGCCATCAATATTTTACAAAAAAATTCTACTTTTATTGTATATTCGAGAAAATCGAACACAAATGTATTTCAAACGTCAGTCTGTGTGATATGTTAAACTATAGATAGTAAGTGTTCGAAATGCACTTCCACTGTTAGTTCGGTATAATAAAACAATTGTGGCCCCTTAGAATCGATGAATACCAAAATTGTCCACCCTCAAAATTATTTCACTTCGGGCTGCGCCCTCAAGAAATAAGCTTCTCGTTGATAATTTTGGTATTCACCTCATTAACGGCCATAATTGTATATTGTTTGAGGGTTATTTAATACATAGACCAAGGGCTCATATTCCCTGAAGAACTAATTGTATGTTGAGGGTTTTTTACATAATAGACCAAGGCTCATATTCCCTGAAGAACTAATTGTATTGTTTGAGGGTTATTTACATCATAGACAAGGCTCATATTCCCTGAAGAACTAATTGTATTGTTTGAGGGTTATTTACATACATAGACCAAGGGCTCATATTCCCTGAAGAACTAATTGTATTGTTTGAGGGTTATTTACATACATAGACCAAGGGCTCATATTCCCTGAAGAACTAATGTATTGTTTGAGGGTTATTTACATGAAGACCAAGGCTCATATTCCTGAAGAACTAATTGTATTGTTGAGGTTTATTTACATGCATAGACCAAGGGCTCATATTCCCTGAAGAACTAATTGTATTGTTTGAGGGTTATTTACATACATAGACCAAGGGCTCATATTCCCTGAAGAACTAATTGTATTGTTTGAGGGTTATTTACATCATAGACCAAGGGCTCATATTCCCTGAAGAACTAATTGTATTGTTTGAGGTTATTTACATACATAGACCAAGGCTCATATTCCCTGAAGAACTAATTGTATGTTCGAGTTATTACATCATAGACCAAGGCTCATATTCCCTGAAGACTAATTGTATTGTTTGAGGGTTATTACATGAAGACCAAGGGTCATATTCAAGATAATGTATTGTAGTATTTACAGATGCAAGCCAATCCCGAACATGTATTGTTTGAGGGTTATAGATAGACCAAGGCCAATTCAAGACTAATTGTATTTTGAGTATTAATTTAACAAGCCTATTCCTGAAGAATAATTGTATGTTTAGGGTTATACATATAGCCAGTCATCCGAAGATAATGTATGTTTGAAAGTTATAATCAAGCCAAGCCATCTGAAAACAATTGTGTTTAGGGTATTATATAACCAAGTCATATTCCTAAAACTAATGTATTTTGAGTTTTACAGAAGACAAGCTCATTCTGAGAACTAATTGTATTGTTTGAGGTTATTTACATGTATAGACCAAGGGCTCATATTCCCTGAAGAACTAATTGTACGTTGAGGGTTATTTACATACATAGACCAAGGCTCATATTCCCTGAAGAACTAATTGTATTGTTTGAGGGTTATTTACATACATAGACCAAGGCTCAATTCCCTGAAGAACTAATTGTATTGTTTGAGGGTTATTTACATGTATAGACAAGGCTCATATTCCCTGAAGACTAATTGTATTATTATACCTTACGTATATTTCAAACAATTCTATTGGGTGAAACGTAATCACGTGACATGGAATAATTCATTAATTTTCATTCAATTGCAAGAAGACGAATAACCTAAAGAATTACCCACGGTGAATAACCCTATTATTCACTGGGAATAACCTTTTGAGTTTGTTTATTTGTACTTGAGTTCCGCCCATAAAAATGACGTCAAAACGTAAATAACAAAATGACGCGTTCACGTTACACTGGAAGCCCATCGACTCGAGAGACGAGGAAATACGGCATTGGACATAAATAGAGCTGAGAGTGGCAGCAGCCGATGATGTCTCTTATAACGGTCCTTTTCAGGCCATCAATATTTTACAAAAAAATTCTACTTTTATTGTATATTGAGAAAATCGAAACAATGTATTTTCAAACGTCATCTGTGTGATAGTTAAAACTATAGACTAGTAAGTGTTCGAAATGCACTTCCACTGTTAGTTCGGTATAATAAAACAATTGTGGCCCCTTAGAATCGATGAATACCAAAATTGTCCACCCTCAAAGTTATTTCACTTCGGGCTGCGCCCTCAATGAAATAAGCTTCTCGGTGATAATTTTGGATATCACCTCATTAACGGCCAAATTGTTATTGTTTGAGGGTTATTTACATACAAGACCAAGGGCTCATATTCCCTGAAGAACTAATTGTATTGTTTGAGGGTTTTTTACATACATAGACCAAGGGTCATATTCCCTGAAGAACTAATTGTATTGTTTGAGGTTATTACTACATAGACCAAGGCTCATATTCCCTGAAGAACTAATTGTATTGTTTGAGGTTATTTAATACATAGACAAGGGCTCATATTCCTGAAGAACTAATTGTATTGTTTGAGGTTATTTACATACATAGACCAAGGCTCATATTCCCTGAAGAACTAATTGTATTTTTGAGGTATTTACATGTAAACCAAGAGCTCATATCCTGAAGAACTAATTGTATTGTTTGAGTTTATTTACATGCATAGACCAAGGCTCATATTCCCTGAAGAACTAATTGTTTGTTTGAGGTTATTTACATACATAGACCAAGGCTCATATTCCCTGAAGAACTAATTGTTTGTTGAGGTTATTTACATACTAGACAAGGTCATATTCCCTGAAGAACTAATTGTATTGTTTGAGGTATTTACATACTAGACCAAGGCTATATTCCCTGAAGACTATTGATTGTTCGGGTTTATTTACTAATAGACCAGGGCTATATTCCTGAAGAACATTGTATTGTTTGAGGTTATTACACATGACCAAGGGTCAATCCCTGAAGACTAATTTTTTGAGGTTTTACATTAGACCAAGGCCATATTCCTGAACTATTGTGTACCCATTTTCATCATGCATTAGAAAATGCTAAGTAAATTCTTAGATAATATAAGCAATATATAAGCATAGGCTAACTATATCTGTTGCACAGATTGATTGTTAGGTGTACATGTTTGTCTTCCATGTATCATCTGACCTTGACCTCATTTTCATGGTTAATTTGCCATGATTTAGTCTCTTTTTATGGATACTACATGTATAAGCAAAAAGTCAACTCTATTTAGTGTATAGAAAGATTGTAAGGTGTGTATGTCTATCTAGCAAGGTTTATCTGACCTTGACCATATTGTCCAAGATCACTGATAATGTCATGTTTAGGTGTACATATTATGTCTTTGAGACTCAATCATAAATGTGTAAAAGCAGAGGAGACATTATAGAATAATGGTAAAGATATAATAAAGAAAGTAACACCCTCTAAAATATATGAATCATTTCCAGTATACAACATGCAGTTCTACCAACTTTTCATGAATGCATGGTTTTTGGCCAAAATTGTAAAGATCAAACATAAAAAAACATTAGATCAAAGGGAAATGCTACTTGATGTGTGAGACTTGGAAGCCCTGAACAAGACCCACATTTAACGCAATTTACTGGTTTCTTTTCATAAACCAAAAATAGCTTTCACTACACTCAAGAATCATTCTTATCAGCTGGTTGATTTTTTTTCAACTTTTCCTAGATGTTAGAAATATTAGTAATAGACCCAAAGTGATGACAAAGATCACATAACCCTTTCCCAGTTATTCAAAAGAACACTACACTTTTGTTCGTCTGAATGTAGAAAGAATGGATATAAATATTTCATCAGCCCAACCCCTTTGAAAGAAAAAAGTGACCTTAAAATATAGATAGGCATCTAAACATAATATTGATGTAAAAATCACAATAACTTCATGACCAACAAGAATGTGTCCCAAGTACATGGATGCCCCATCTGCACTATCATTTTCTATGTTCAGTGGACCATGAAAATGAGATAAAATCACTAATTTGGAATTAAAATTAGAATGATCATATCATAGGGAACATGTTTACTAAGTTTCAAGTTGATTTGACTTCAACTTCATCAAAAACTACCTCGACCAAAAACTTTAACCAAAACTTTAACCTGAAAGAGGAGAGACAAACGGATGGACGGACGGACGGATGAAAAAACGGACGGACAGATAGACTAGAAAACATAATGCCTATAAATGGGGCATAAAAACTTAAACTTTAAAATAGGCCCAAACTCGCAAAAGAAAGGCATTCAATATAAAACATGATTAATCATTTAAATGTTTTAATTATGACATTTGTAACATGATTATAAGAATACATAGAATATATGTATAATGATTTATGGTTGTGTAAAAACCACACAGCAAATAACATTATATATTCCAAGTAAAGAAAAACATTCCAGAAAGAGCACAATTTATATAAGAAACAATGATCTTGATCATTGTAAATTTTTCATAATTTCATTTTATATATTATGCAAATAATATCATTGCATGTATGGTTAATAAAAATATGTCATTTTTTAAACATTCTATCTAGATTTATTCTTTGTTTCAATGCAAAAAGTATTTTACTTTGGTTACATTCACAAAAAGAGACTTAGCTTTAAAATATTTGAAATATTAAAAACAGATGTCAGCACAAAGTTTGTGTTTAAAATTTCCATGCAGTCATTTGTACTAATTACCGATGGAATCATTTTCAATAACAATACCAAAAATTTTGCTGAAAATATTAAAACAGAGCAAGAATGATAGTTACAGTTATGTTTGTACTAGACCTACAATAGAGTGAAAGCTCCATAATTTCTGTAAAGACAAAATATTCATAAGTTTTCCTTGCATTTTTATCATGATCATTTTTCATTAAAACATTGCACAAGCAGAAGCACAAGTTATTCTGCAAGACTGAATACCACCACAAAGCAATGTTTATGCAAGTTATACATCTTTGTTATTTACAAAATAAAATAGATACAAATTATCAGCCATTAAAAAACTCAGAATGGTCTATTCATGTCACAATAAAAAGATAAAAAAAATAGCTTTATATCATGAATCCTGCTAACATAATGCTGAAAAGATAGGATTGTTTCAGATCTTTGGTTATCACTGAACCTGTTTTATGTATTTTAACTGAGATTGCATTCCACATTCCCTTCATGATCTGCAGGTATGTGGAGAATGTTTGCCAAGGCTCGGCACAAATAAGACATTGTTCCAAATCTACCACTAGGAGCGCTGTCATAGAAATGTAAACATATCCCTGTTGACCCTTCACATTGTTTCACACTATCCTTTGGTATATCCTACAAGAAGTAAATAAATATTAGCATTAATTTACAACATTTTGGTCCAAAGGCTGATCAATACATATCAAGCATAAAATTTACAACATTTTGGTCTAATGACTGATCAAGCATTAATTTACAACATTTTGGTCTAATGACTGATCAAGCATTAAATTTACAAAATTTTGGTCTAATGACTGATCAAGCATTACATTTACAACATTTTGGTCTAATGACTGATCAAGCATTAATTTACAACATTTTGGTCTAATAACTGATCAAGCATTAAATTTACAACATTTTGGTCTAATGACTGATCAAGCATTAAATTTACAAAATTTTGGTCTAATGACTGATCAAGCATTACATTTACAACATTTTGGTCTAATGACTGATCAAGCATTAATTTACAACATTTTGGTCTAATAACTGATCAAGCAATTAAATTTAACAACAAATTACATTTGGTCTAATGACTGATCAAGCATTAAATTTACAACATTTTGGTCTAATGACTGATCAAGCATTAATTTACAACATTTTGGTCTAATGACTGATCAAGCATTAATTTACAACATTTTGGTCTAATGACTGATCAAGCATTAAATTTACAAAAATTTTGGTCTAATGACTGATCAAGCATTAAATTTACAACATTTTGGTCTAATGACTGATCAAGCATTAAATTTACAACATTTTGGTCTAATGACTGATCAAGCATTAAATTTACAACATTTTGGTCTAATGACTGATCAAGCATTAATTTACAAATTTTGGTCTAATGACTGATCAAGCATTAAATTTACAAAATTTGGTCTAATGACTGATCAAGCATTAAATTTACAACAATTTGGTCTAATGACTGATCAAGCATTAAATTTACAACATTTTGTCTAATGACTGATCAAGCATTATTAAACATTTTGGTCCAACGACTGATCAAGAAGCAAGATTGGTAAATATTTGTAACATGCAAGTAAATTTATTTAACACACAAAAGTGTTCACTGTGTTTAAAGACTGAAATCTTACTTTTTAAAATCTTTCTACATCATTTTTTCTTATGTTAAACCAAAACCTTTTGATATCAGTAGTTAATTTGTCAAAAGAAATGCTTAAAATGCCAATATATCACTTTCAATTTATTATGATTAGCTTGGATAGCAGTCCATTTTTTCAGTTTTAGAAACGGTCTAAAATTGGAAGGGGTAACAATTTGTGTTAAAAGTGCACTGCGAAGCCAAATCTGTACTTAGCAAATAGATTATTAATGAAAACAGCTTTTTAATACATTATTTTCAACATCAATATCATCTGTACTACCAATTAGTTGTAGTTTTATCAAGTACATTAACACTTAAACAATTTTCATTATCATCTAAATTACCTGATCTTTAATAAACAATGCATTAGCTTCATGAACTAATTTATCTACATGTATTTCATCCATTTTAACAGACCACTCATTCTCTGACACCATTGTGAGTACTATGAGAGCTTCCACCATTAGCTGTCTATACTCTGGCTGTGGTATTGTGTTTAGTACTGTCTCTACTCTCAAGGCAAACTTAAACTCTCCTGGAGTCATCTGTTAATTACATAGAAATATTTCAGAACTATTATGATTTTTTTTATTTTTATTAGTTTCAATGTCATGGATTGATTAAAAAAAGTGTAATTTTGCGAATAACAGTACTTGAGTTCATGGCTTTGCTAAACTCTGCATACACCTTTAGGAGATTTGAACTTCAGTAACACTTTTAAATTTTGATGAAATCCTAAAATTTTGTTACCCAAGGAATGATAATCTATCAACAGAATAAAATATAGGACTAAATAAATTGTGCTGCTAACCTTATTTGGTTGAACATTGTCAATGCACAAAATATATACCAAGTTGATTGTTATTTGTAAGATTTTGCAAAATTTGCTTGCAGCAAGATGTAATCAAACAAAATGTGATGAACAAGCTGGCATAACCAAC
The DNA here is from genome assembly GCA_019925275.1 of Mytilus edulis. Classification (NCBI taxonomy): domain Eukaryota; kingdom Metazoa; phylum Mollusca; class Bivalvia; order Mytilida; family Mytilidae; genus Mytilus; species Mytilus edulis. Next base: position 34,002,535 of record CM034361.1, on the reverse strand, counting down.
ACACTATTTTTTGCAATGAATTTGGACCATTCTGGAAATTCAATAGAGATGTAGGCACCATATTCATTAAGGATCTCCATCCCATTGTACCCGTATACTAGTATTTTTATTTCTTGTAATTGGATTGCTGTCTCATTTACATTTATCCTGATTATTGCGTCTAAACAGTTTGGGTTTTAAATTTGTAAGCTCAGACATTTGTGTGTGCATTTATTGAACAATCAACAATATTGCAAGTTTAATAATTGTAATTTCAGGCAGAGTTGCATACAAACAATGCTTGTCAATTTGAATTAAGAGAATATGAATCCTGTCCCAGTTTGGTTAATAGTAAGACATCTATTCAAATTTAGTTTTAACTACATATCAATAAAAGAACATACCTCTCTTGTTAAACTGTTTGGTAAAAACTTTCCTTCTATTGACAATCCTGAACACTGTAATAGAAAATGACTATGTACTAAAAAAAATGTGCTTTTCTAATATATAACTAAAATAAGAGGGGAATGTGTCCAGGGGACACAAATGACACCTCCACTTGCACATAACTTTATAAAGGGACATAACACTGCCAAAATTTTGTATTTTACCTGAGTTTTGTGGTTATAAGCATTGTTTATAAGTTTCATAACATTTAGTAATAGGCAAACTAAGTGAGAGAACAGAAACATATATTTCAGCAATTTTTCCTTTTGAAAAGGGGTATAACTCTAGAATCTACCATTGATAAAACTTTCCAGACCCTAGGATAGAATCATTCTGGTACCCTGTTTAAACCCTTTCCTCCATAATGACGCCTTTTGACGCCACCCCCTTTACTCCATAATGACGCCTTTTGACGCCTGTGTAGTACCTCAGTTGAAACGCTATGTCTCCAAAATGGTTGCATCAGACTTAAAAAAAATTGTATCCAATATGAAAAGGAGATTCATGAAAATATCTGACTTGAATTTCATTGATGAAATATTAGTTTTCATAATGCATTAACACTTTAAACCTGATGATTTTTTTTACTGAAAAAAATCCTATGCGAATCAAGTATTCCAAAAAAAAATATCCATGGAGTAAAGGGTTAATGCCCCATAGTAAGATATCTCCTTTTAAACTTACCATTGATAAAACTTTCCAGACTCTAGGATAGAATCCTTCTGGTACCCTGTTTAATGCCCCATCTAATCGTCTCCTCCTTAACCATTGTCCCTGTCTATCTGTATCTGTTGTTATATCTTCCTCTTCAGTCTCAGGCTGACTCAAAGCTAGATCTAACATCTGATAAAATAACATACACATGTCATGAATTACAACAAATTACCTCCTTTCTATTACTACAAATGACAATCCCACACCATTTTCTCCTAAATGACCTCAGTTCAACACCCTTAACTCTTTATAATAAATATACATGTAATTCATTGCCATAAAAACACTCTGGTGTGTTAAAGAGTCTATGCAACAACTCTTTGAAACATTGATGATTTCTTTAGTGAGTCTATATTTTTAAAAGCAGCTAAAAAGAGAAAATTATCTTTCCAAACTATATATCTAGTGAGGGTCAATTATTCCCCTCTGGCTTCCACCAAAAAAGACAATAAGTGGCATTCAACACCAATCAATCAATCCAATCTCTGATTCCTATGATACATTGATTCTCTTTCAGTTGAGATTGAATTATCATATATATCCACTTGAGACTGTTATATTCTAAACTTTCAACAATTGATATTCAATGACATATTGAAATTAAACTTATTAATTACCAACAATCAGAAATATTGAGTCTGAAGAGAAAACAAAACTAGAGTGTCTCTCACCTGATTCTAAACTTGGAATTTTGAAATAATATTAAACAAGAATGTGTACATAGTACACGGATGCCCCACTTGCACTATCATTTTACATGTTCAGTGGACCGTGAAATTGGGGTCAATACTTTAATTTGGCATTAAAATTAGAAAGATCATATCATAGGGAACATGTGTACTAAGTTTCAAGTTGATTGGACTTCAACTTCATCAAAAACTACCTTGACCAAAAACTTTAACCTGAGCTTCACACTATCTTTTTGTTTTTGTTCAGTGGACCATGACATTGGGGTCAGTACTTTAATTTGACAGTAAAATTAGAAAGATCATATCATAGGGAACATGTGTACTAAGTTTCAAGTTGATTGGAAATCAACTTCATCAAAAACTACCTTGACCAAAAACTTTAACCTGAGCTTCACACTATCTTTTTCTTTGTTCAGTGGACCATGAAATTGGGGTCAATACTTTAATTTGACATTAAAATTAGAAAGATCATATTATAGGGAACATGTGTACTAAGTTTCAAGTTGATTGGACTTAAACTTCATCAAAAACTACCTTGACCAAAAACTTTAACCTGAAGCGGGACGAACGAACGGACGAACGGACGAACTTTAATTTGACATTAAAAATAAGAAAGATCATATTATAGGGAACATGTGTACTAAGTTTCAAGTTGATTGGACTTTAACTTCATCAAAAACTACCTTGACCAAAATCTTTAACCTGAAGCGGGACGAACGAACGGACGAACGGACGAACGAACGGAGGCACAGACCAGAAAACATAATGCCCCTCTACTATCGTAGGTGGGGCATAAAAATGTAAAAAATTGTAACAGATACTTTTAATGATGTTTTAGGCCAAATTTGGTTTAATATTGTTATGTTTGATTTCATTTCATTCAGTAGTTCTCTAAAAGAAGACATTTGTATGTATTTCCCATAGGGTCCAATGTTAAACTAAGTCACCGGCTGGCGGCCATCTTGAATAATGGATCAGCTACAAAGTAACAACTTGGTCAGTACCTCATAAGGAACATTCATGATACATTTGGTTTCATTCCATTCAGTGGTACTTCAAAAGAAGACATTTGTATGTATTTCCCATAGGGTACTATATTAAACTAAGTCCCCTGCTGGGGGCCATCTTGGATAAAGGAACGGCTACACAGTAACAACACTTGGTCAGCACCTCAAAAGGAACATTCATGCCATGTTTGGTTTCATTCCATTTAGTAGTTCTCAAAAAGAAGATATTTGTATGTATTTCCCATAGGGTCCTATGTAAAACTAAGTCCCCCGCTGGCAGCCATCTTGGATGATGGATCGGCTACAAAGTAACAACACTTGGTCAGCACCTCAAAAGGAACATTCATGCCATGTTTGATTCATTCCATTTAGTAGTTCTCTAAAAGAAGACATTTGTATGTATTTCCCATAGGGTCCTATGTTAAATTAAGTCCCCCGCTGGCGGCCAAATTGGATGATGGATTGGCTACAAAGTAACAACACTTGGTCAGCACCTCATAAGGAACATTCATGCCATGTTTGGTTTCATTCCATTTAGTAGTTCTCAAAAAAAAGATATGTGTATGTATTTCCCTTAGGGTCCTATGTTAAACTAAGTCCCCCGCTGGGGACCATCTTGGATGATGGATCGGCTACAAAGTAACAACACTTGGTCAGCACCTCAAAAGGAACATTCATGCCATGTTTGGTTTCATTCCATTTAGTAGTTCTCAAAAAGAAGATATTTGTATGTATTTCCCATAGGGTCCTATGTAAAACTAAGTCCCCCGCTGGCAGCCATCTTGGATGATGGATCGGCTACAAAGTAACAACACTTGGTCAGCACCTCATAAGGAACATTCATGCCATGTTTGGTTTCATTCCATTCAGTGGTTCTCTAAAAGAAGACATTTGTATGTATTTCCCATAGGGTCCTATGTTAAACTAAGTCCCCCGCTGGCGGCCATCTTGGATGATGGATTGGCTACAAAGTAACAACACTTGGTCAGCACCTCAAAAGGAACATTCATGCCATGTTTGGTTTCATTCCATTTAGTAGTTCTCTAAAAGAAGATATTTGTATGTATTTCCCATAGGGTCCTATGTTAAACTAAGTCCCCCGCTGGCAGCCATCTTGGATGATGGATCGGCTACAAAGTAACAACACTTGGTCAGCACCTCATAAGGAACATTCATGCCATGTTTGGTTTCATTCCATTCAGTGGTTCTCTAAAAGAAGACATTTGTATGTAATTCCCATAGGGTCCTATGTAAAACTAAGTCCCCCGCTGGCAGCCATCTTGGATGATGGATTGGCTACAAAGTAACAACACTTGGTCAGCACCTCATAAGGAACATTCATGCCATGTTTGATTCATTCCATTTAGTAGTTCTCTAAAAGAAGACATTTGTATGTATTTCCCATAGGGTCCTATGTTAAACTAAGTCCCCCGCTGGCGGCCAAATTGGATGATGGATTGGCTACAAAGTAACAACACTTGGTCAGCACCTCATAAGGAACATTCATGCCATGTTTGGTTTCATTCCATTCAGTGGTTCTCTAGAAGAAGACATTTGTATGTATTTCCCATAGGGTCCTATGTAAAACTAAGTCCCCCGCTGGCGGCCATCTTGGATGATGGATCGGCTACAAAGTAACAACACTTGGTCAGCATCTCATAAGGAACATTCATGCTATGTTTGATTCCATTCCATTCAGTGGTTCTCTAGAAGAAGTTCAAAATGTAAAAAGTTTACGACGACGACGGACGCCAAGTGATGAGAAAAGCTCACTTGGCCCTTTGGGCCAGGTGAGCTAAAAAAGGAATTTTTCTCTTCCTTCTTTTTCAGTCTTTACAGGGAAAATCTTGTAATCAGAAGGACAATACTGATGTGTGTGCCAACAAAGCTACTAAAAATATGACATTTTAATGAACAAGCTTCCAATGGCATAGCATGTAAATACCACTTTATTGCAAGAGACAATTTAAATTAAAATTTGAATTATTTTTACCAAACAAGCTGAGTGTTGAACAAGAGTGCACACCCTGAAATGTCTCGCCTTCTTTACTTATCATTGATATTATGTTGATAGTCCTAAATATAAAGCTTTGTTACAATTGACACATAAACTTAACATTAACCAAGAAAACTAAACAACTGACCTATGAACCATGAAAATGAGGTTAAGGTCAGATGAACCGTTCCAGGCAGACATGTACAGCTAACAATTCTTGTGTACAACAAATAAAGTTGACCTATTGCTTATAGTTTAAGAAAAACAGACCAAAACACAAAAACTTAACACTGAGCAATGAACCGTTAAAATGAGGTCAAGGACAAATTAAACCTGGATTCAGCTCTAAATTTGGATTGTGATTAAATAGTTGATACAACATAGGTTTCTGACACAGAATGAATGTGGTCTAACGAACTTAAAATTTTTTTTTTGCCTTTGAGCAATTCACTACGCTGTTGAATATTAATCCTTTCAAAAAAATGTTTGAAGAAATTTTCTTTTTATTTATGAAATCTGAAATGAGAAAAATTGAACCCCCTCCCCCCCCCCCCCAATTTTTTTCTCACATCCCCCTTTCCCTTATTCCAAAACTGATCTCAATTCAAATTTCTAATGGAGTTTGCAACAATAACTACTCATTTAAATACATCATAAAATATAAAAATGTAAAAAAAGTGCTTGTAATCACTGAATGGTAAAGATTGTTTTAATTTATTAGTTGGTAGTAAAAGTGAATATACATTGTATATTGTATAAAACAATGATTTAAGTTGATTCAATTACTATTCTGGACAAATAAAGATAACTCCAATTTTCAAAGAATATTTCGTAAAAACTGTGCAATTGAAAATTTCTTGCTATTGCGCAATATTGTGCTATTAGATATTTCTTGCTATTGCGCAATACTGTGCAATTGAAGATTTCTTGCTATTGCACAATACTGTGCAATGGAAGATTTCTTGCTAGTGTGCAATACTGTGCAATTGAAAATGTCTTGCTATTGCACAATACTGTGCAATTGAAGATTTCTTGCTATTGCGCAATACTGTGCAATTGAAAATTTCTTGCTATTGCACAATACTTAATATAATAATGTTGGACCCCGATTTGGACCAACTTGAAAACTGGGCCCATAATCAAAAATCTAAGTACATGTTTAGATTCAGCATATCAAAGAACCCCAAGAATTCAATTTTTGTTAAAATCAAGCTAACTTTAATTTTGGACCCTTTGGACCTTAATGTAGACCAATTTGAAAACAGGACCAAAAATTAAGAATCTGAATACACAGTTAGGTTTGGCATATCAAAGAACCCCAATAATTCATTTTTTGATGAAATCAAACAAAGTTTAATTTTGGACCCTTTTGGCCCCTAATTCGTTGGGACCAAAACTCCCAAAATCAATCCAAACCTTCCTTTTGTGGTCATAAACCTTGTGTTAAAATTTCATAGATTTCTATAAACTAATACTATAGTTATTGTGCAAAAACCAAGAAAAATGCTTATTTGGGACCTGTTTTTTGCCCCTAATTCCTAAACTGTTGGGACTAAAACTCCCAAAATCAAACCAAACCTTCCTTTTGTGGTCATAGACCTTATGTTAAAATTTCATAGATTTCTGTTCACTTATACTAAAGTTATTGTGCGAAAACCAAGAAAAATGCTTATTTGGGCCCTTTTTGGCCCCTAATTCCTAAACTGTTGGGACCAAAACACCCAAAATCAATCCCAACCTTCCTTTTATTGTCATAAACCTTGTGTTTAAATTTCATAGATTTCTATTAACTTTTACTAAAGTTAGAGTGCGATAACCAAATGTCTTCGGACGACGACAACGACGACGGACGACGACGCCAACGTGATACCAATATACGACCAAAAAATTTTCAATTTTTGCGGTCGTATAAAAACAGACCAAAGCAAAAAAACTTAACTATAACCACTGAACCATGAAAATGAGGTCAAGGTCAGATGACACCTGCCAGTTGGACATGTACACCTTACAGTCCTTCCTTACACCAAATATACTAGACCTATTGCTTATAGTATCTGAGATATGGACTTGACCACCAAAACTTAACCTTGTTCACTGATCCATGAAATGAGGTCGAGGTCAAGTGAAAACTGTCTGACAGGCATGAGGATCTTGCAAGGTACGCACATACCAAATATAGTTATCCTATTACTTTTAATAAGAGAGAATTTAACATTACAAAAATGACATTTTTTAAGTAGTCACTGAACCATGAAAATGAGGTCAAGGACATTGGACATGTGACTGACGGAAACTTCGAAACATGAGGCATCTATGTACAAAGTATGAATCATCCAGGTCTTCCACCTTCTAAAATATAAAGCTTTTAAGAAGTTAGCTAATGCCGCCGCTGCTGGATCACTATTACTATGTCGAGCTTTCTGCGACAAAAGTCGCAGGCTTGACAATAAAACCACCAATCAATGTGATAACTAATGTTAACAAATTCTTTTTCCAGAATTTGCATGAAACATTTGCCACTGGCCAGATAGATTTTTACACATAGACAAACTGTATGACTGACTTACATCACTTGTTAATTTCCTTACTGTGTCTTCCCTCACAATACTCTCACCAATAGAGAAAAACTTGCTATCACCTTGTCAAAGAAACAGAAATGTGTAAGTGAAGAAGGCTAACATTCCATCATTGAAAAGCAAAAACTTCCATGACCAGAACACTTCTCATGCCTGCCACTCAAACAAACCAACAAATAACAGCTGTTTATTCACCAAGAGAGAAATTATGTTTGAAATGTACCAACAATCAAACAATTTTGGCTTTAAATAATTTAAAAAAAATATGCATACCTCTAACAAAACAAGTTGAACGTATCTTCTACAGTTAAATAATTTTTTTAAAATCTAATTAATTTAAACAAGAAATTGTTTCTCTGATCAAGGTACCCATTATTTTACTTGAATGTTCTCAAATTATTACATTTACATGTTAATTTCTCCAAAGGTGCTACATGTACCTACAAGTATTCCAGATTGAATTGTTAGAACATTTCAACATTATAGAAAAATGACAAAAGTTTATTTATAAGTGTTAAAACCTTTTTTTGTGGTGATTTACTGAGTCTGGCGAATTGGTTAGCCTCTTCTTGACTTTTCTTTGATTTAACACGTAAACAACTTTCATCTTCATGGTCTGAATGCACTAAAAATAAAAACACATGCAAAACTAGGTTAAATTCCCAATGCATTCACCAAACCAAACACTCTTTCTGCGATTTTAGTGATTATAATTTAGCAGAACAACTTTTCTACTCAACACAAAGCATATCAACTCAAGCAGCAGATTAACAAACTTTTTATCCCAGTTAAAGTAGATATAAATCATCAAAAACTGACAGTCTTATGCAAAAATTTTAATTGAAATATTGCTGTTTATGTGTTTAGCCTATATTTTAAAATTTGAACTTCAGTAGAACAAGTATTCTACATATTGTAAATTCATGTAAAAATATCAAATACCCACATCATTTTGTATAGTATGAAAGTATAAGCAGGGTAAAAAATATTGTATACTGAGAAATTATACCTTTAATAAAACAAATATGAAAATTACAGAAGCACCATGTGTGCAAAAGCCAAGTTGCAATCTTTATGGATTTGTTGCTGTAATAGATGACACATTCCCCTGGTTACCTTGGGTAGCTATTACCTGAGGTCCTACAACAGCAAACCTTTTATCCACCTGCTTTAAACCTTGACCTTGGACCACAACACCAAAAGTACTGTTTGTTTTCTCATGGGACATTACCAAATCAAGTTTGTAACAAAATTAAACAAATTGACTTTAGGTTTCAAAAGTTAACATCTGGATTCTGGAAACCCAAATTTTGTCAAAACTTCAGCCTTTAAAGCTGATGTAACCTTGAAGTTTGACCTATTCACATAATGAATCCCAAAAATTAAAGGAGTCCATGAAAAATTATAGAATTAAGTTTTAAAATCATTGAACATATAATTCAAAAGATAGCATCAGAAAACAAATAGTTGTGTTGATTTGACAACAAAATCAATAGGAGTCTTCCTTTTCTATGAGGCATTATCATGCAAAGTTTGGACAAGACATTCCAAATGGCTAAAAAGATTATGTATGGAAACTGAGATGTTGATGCACACACATCTGGACAACATTCTTCATCTTATCATATATTTAGCTGAGTTGAACAGATTGTTGGGCAAATAAACTCATCATAGATACCAGGATAAAAAAAATATATTTACGTGCGTTTCGTCTACTAATGACTCATCAGTGACGCTCAAATAAAAAAATGTTAAAAAGGCCAAATAAAGTACGAAGTTGAAGAGAATTGAGGACCAAAAATTCCTAAAAAGTTTTACCTAATACACCTAAGGTAATCTATTCCTGAGGTAGAAAAGCCTTAAAATGATGAACATATCAATGATATAAACTCAAGTCAACACAGAAGTGCTGACTACTGGGCTGGTGATACCCTTGGGTAAATAAAACTCCACCAGCAGTGTCATCGACCCAGTGGTTGTAAATAAACTCATCATAGATACCAGGACAAACGACAATGAGACAGGAACCAAACAACACAATTATTCAAACTTATAAAATATTTATGTAATGAAAATCTGATTAAAATCAGCTTTTTGTTTGGCTTCTTTACTACCACATACTTTACCTCTACTTCATACTAAGTAAAAACCAAACAAACAAGATGATTTAATTATATTGTGGACACTAAACTTTAATTTTCAAAGGATACTTATAGCAGCGAAGAAATAGGTTGGACTAATACAATTTATTAGCAAAAACAAAGAAACTGAATCAATGATAAGATATTTTTAGGTGCATATACCATTACATTTAAATTTGCATTATTTCTCAGTATGCAATAGTCTGATGTCAAGTTTATAAGCAATCAATGCAATTAACGGAATGAAACCAGCAACACACCTGTGTAAGCTAAAAACAGAAAATCACCCCATGCTTACATTACTTTTAATGCATAAGGATCACACCAACAATAAACTGTTGTTGAGCATATTAAAAAGTCTTAATGTCAGATAATTCTTATGGAATGTAAATCTGCAAAATTAGCACAAAAAATTCTCCCTGCATATTTTACAGGTGTATCACATGATTTTGCTAAATTTATACAATTTATCTGACCTCGGTTGGAGGAACATAATTGCCTAGAGTAAATCACTAAACATGGTTATGTAAAATGCCATATTGAGCATCTAATCATTAAAATACTTGTTTATGGCCTATGCTATGTAGGGTATAGAACCTTCACCAAATAGTTTATAGCAGACTGGCGAGAGATTAACCCATGTGAGCTGTAGCCAATGTAAACAGATTGGTCAACCAGTCCCCTACACAAAAAGTCCATTAAATATTGATAAATATAATAGCTTGCTAACTGACAAAATTGATTTAAAAGTCTGTTCTTAAATAGATTGATGATGTTGACTATTAAATGCTTGTAAAACAGTCTTACACAGATCACAAGTTTATTAAACCAAATCAGTCTACTTTGAAAGGAATAACTTGTGATTTTTTTTTCTTCTAATTATCATAGAATCTTTAAGCGTATATATTTCGGCAATAAAGACTAAATCATTACCTTTAAGTTTAATTCATGTTAAAAAGCAAAATCTTCACACAATTGCTTGTGTTAAAGTTTTAACACTTTCAGAAATAGCAACTGAAATTTTATTTTCCATTATTTCTGTGACATATTTGTTTACCAATAGTTAAGAACAATGGTGAAAGTTCATCATCCAATTTTGTATTCAAGATTGTTAAACACCCCTTAGTGGTAGTATCATCCAATTATAGATCATAATGAAACATAACTGCAGTTAACTTTTCAGCCTTGAAATTCTACTTCCAGCATCGACAGTTAAAATACTGGTTTTAAACAATAGGAATTCAGTTTTTTTTTATTGAAAAGCAAAGAAAATATTGTTCTATAGGATGTTGAAAAAGGTGATGAACTTTTACTTGTATATATATATATATATAAAATGTCTGCGTGATATTGATTATTGATTAGGGAGAGTTAGTAATATTTTGGGATAAAACATGTAAGAGGAAGTCATTGTTGCCACAATATATTTTTATGACATTTTTCACATCTGATAAACACTCTGATATGTTAAGACAGTTGGTGTTTCAATATTTTGTAACACATCAAATGTGATGTATATTTGTGTGTGTACTGCAAATTATATTTACTTACGCCAATCATCATGTACTAATGAAAAATTATTGATAAAATAAAATCAAGAAAAATTTAAGAAATAAATCACAAGATGAAATTTGATAATCTTGAGGGAAAGTACACAAAAACTGTTGATTACAAAGAAACTAACTTAATTTTGCTCAATGTCCATCTAGTCAGGAACATTGTCAGTGCTTGAAATTAATTAGAACTTACTTTCTTTTTGTCATTTCAGAAATTTTGTGTAAGATAACAGATCTTGATTTTATTCACTATTAATCTTGACTTCTGGCAATTGAGAGCTAGACATATTGTACAAGACATTTATATTTCGTTGAAAACTCCATGTTGACATCTAGATCAAAATATATATTGATATTTCTGTAGTCATTTGTTATTGTCTCATTAACAAACATCCAATATCTCATTTAAATCATATCTTTTTAAGAAATATATAAATCATCAATGGGAACAAACCATGAAAAATTAAATATTAAATTTTAGATACTGAAAACAGAATGAACCCTTGATTATAAAAGCAACTGCAGTCTTAGGTCAAAAGTGTTTCACCACTCGGAAATTCACCTTTATTGTTCTAATAAAAACATATTTCTTAAACAATATCAAAAAACATAATTCAGGTCTTATTTTGATGATTTTTTTCTGTGAAACTCAAAAATGTGTCCAGTTTTTTGATAGTTACAGGTAAATATTCGTATATGTCATTACTGAGAAATCTGCAAGAAACTGCAGACACTTCTGAATTTCATTTTTAAAATTTCATTCAATTTGGACAAGAATTTAACCTTCGGAGAATTTTTATATAAAAAAAAGCTTTTATATGAAACATATTGGAATTTTCAAATGGGGAAACACTTTTGACCCTTAACTATAAAAATATAAAAATTAAAATGATATTCAAATTTTTACCTGAAGGTGCTGAAAAATTGTGGATGTCAAAAAAATATCATTCAGATGATAATACATTAGGATGATAATAATCAGTCATCAAGACAATTACAACAGAAGAAGGATGTGTCTGGAGACATGAATGTCCCTGCTACAGCTTTGCAATTTTCTAACTTAAAAAGGGGCATGTTTCTAGAACAGTAAATGACTTAAAACACAAATTTGAACTGTCAGCTAGTTTTGGTTCTCAGCATTGGATTTGAGTTTCATAAAATTTGGATGCGTAAAACTTAAGTATGATATGAGAGGAGTACATGTATAATTAAACCAGAAGTGACTGCTTATCAGGTCTGAAAATCATATATAATAAAAACTGAACCCTGTGTCTTGCCTACTTTTGCTGTTGTCTATGGAGAAAAAATTATTAAACATTTTCCTCTAGATACTATCTTTTGATTGTAAGATGCTTCTGTCAAAATTTGGATAAAGTCCAGGATGGTTTATGAATCTAATAAATGTTTTTTAAACTTTAAATGCAAATTGTATGTAATGTTAACTGGAATAAAAATTAAGTCCATTTATAAGTAAAATACCGAAAAGCAGGAATTTTATTTTTACAAAATTTCCCTCTAAATACTAGCTTCTGATCATAACAAGCTTCTGTCCAAGTTTGGTACAAATCCAGTATAGTTTAAGAAAGTTATTCAAATTTTTAAAACTTGAACCAGAAAGTGAATGCAATGTTAGCTGGCAAAAAAACTAAGTCCATTCATAAGTAAAAAACAAATTTACTTCTGGATACTATATTATGATCATAAACAAGCTTCTGTCCAAGTTTGGTAGAAATCCAGGATCGTTATTAAAGTTATTGAAATTTCAAAAACTTTAACCACAGAGTGAATATTTGAGGACGCCGACACCGCCGACAGAATGTAGAATGGCTATGTCTGTTTTTTTCGGCTAAAGTCAAAGGCTCAACAAAAATGATGATGCATAAGAAATGTCGTTTTTTTTACAATGTTTGTACGAAAAGTTGAATAAATAATCATTTTCATGTGGTTTAAATGATAAGTAGATCTGTAGTTATACCGTCATCTTTATGACAAGTGATTATTAAGTAAATATTAAAACATTAAATCCTACCTGCTTTGATTACGAACTCTTTTCCACTTAGTATATGATGGAGTAATGTTTTCATCTCAAATGGACTCAAATTAAGTAGATGGTCTGAGGCTTCATCTCCTACAAGGTACATTAAAAGTAAAATAACAAAGATACCTAACACTGAAGAAAATTCAAAACTGAAAGTCTGTTATCATATGGCAAAATGAAAAGCTCAAACACATCAAATGAAGGATATCAACTTTTATTTTCCTGACTAGGTACAGACATTTTCTTATGTAGAAAATGGTGGATTAAACATGTTGCATGATGTGATACATCAATAGATAAATCCATTTACTATTAGACTAAACATCAATAACTATACCCAAAAGCATAAAAATACAATATACCAACAAGAATGTGTAAAAATTATAGGGATGCACCACCCGTACTATCATTTTCTATGTTCAGTGGACTGTAAAATTAGAAAGCTCATATCATAGGGAACATGCGTACAAAGTTTCAGGTTGATTGGACTTCAACTTCACCAAAAACTACTTTAACCATAAACTTTTACATGAAGCGGTACAGACGGATAAACGGATGAATGAACGGATGCACAGATCAAAAAACATAATGCCCCTAAGTGGGGCATAAAAAATATGAATGTTTTACAGAAAATCATTTCAAGTAGTTCTTATCTAAGCATAAAAAAAAATATCTTGTTAATTCAGGATCAGTTTTATAGAATATGGTCTGGCCATAAAGATTTTTTAAACACCATAATGTTTAAATGTCACTTTAATATTCTAGATTCAGCTTTTATATCATATTTAATTTTTCTAAAAAATAAGCAACCAAACCACCTCCACTATGTGTGATTCTATCTTTTTTATTTAAATAATACCAAGACTTTGCATCATATTACCACTGTCGTGCATGTCAAAATGTGTTTGATAACAACAGTATATATCTATTAAATTGTGTTTGATCTCATCTAACTTTTGTTTAAGTTTGTAGACACATACCAGTAAAGTGAGCATATTCATATATTTGTGGAATTATGCATGTGCAAGACAACTTTCCCATAACCTTTTTCAAAAGAATCTACCATTACATTTTTACCTGGGTCTCCCAAAAAATCTTGTAATTCTTCAGCTGTTAGATCTTTAAATATGGTATATATATACTATTCATTTTTAAAATTTATTACATATAACCCAATAGTTGTGTCTGTACAGTCATAAATGCTATATAAACAAGAATGTGTCCCTAGTACATGGATGGCCCATCTGCACTATCATTTTCTATGTTCAGTGGACCGTGAAAATGGGGTTAAAAACTCTAATTTGGCATTAAATTAGAAAGATCATATCATAGGGAACATGTGTACTAAGCTTCAAGTTGATTGGACTTCAACCTCATCAAAAACTACCTCGACCAAAAACTTTAACCTGAAGAAAGACAGACGGACAAACGAACGGAAGGACGGACCAACAGTACGATGCACAGACCAGAAAACATAAATGGGGCATAATAAATGGGGCATAAAATAATCTGAAACACTTTAAATTCAGAGAAGCCTCCAAGAATGAAGAAGTAATGTTTCTGAAGAATGTTTATGCGCTGAAATTGTTCATGGTGGGAAGGATGAAGGCATTAAAAATAATTAATTTTGAGTGGTTGCATTTTCTTTAAAAAATTGTTAAAATTATATGTAAATTGAAAATTTTATTCTATAAATAAAGAAATTATTGGGATGTTTTCAGCCGTAAATATTAGAGTACCTACACACTGGCAAGGTTCTTTGTTCACTGACCTCATATACTGTGGATTCATTATTATTCGTTGGATACCAATTTTCGTGGATTTCGTGGTAACACTAAAACCACGAATTCAAATGTCCAATGAATTACAAATTGTGTATAGTTGTTTATGCAGACTTTTGAAAAACCACGAAATCAAATATCCTCGAAAATGCAAGTTTTACTCAATCTACGAAAATTGGTAAATTGGTACCCACGAAAATAATTGAATCCACAGTATTTAAAAGAAGCAATACAAACCTGAACATTTGAGAGTTCTTGCCAATTCTGAAGCCATCACTTGAATTATAAGACCAACCCTCAACCTCAACATTTCTTTAAATAACTTAGGTTCTGTTCTTATAAACATAGCTAGATATATCAGCAACTCCTGAAAGATATTCATTTATACACTTAAATTGAGTATCTTCTTATCTAATTCCAAAATCTAAAGTGACATCATAAGGTAAGATTACAATGTAAAAAAGCTGTAAAATCTAGACTTGTTTAATAGCTTCAAGCTAAAATTTGTTATTACTGTGGACTCATGTATTTTTGTGGGTACCAATTTGTTATTTGTTGTAGATTTAATTTCGTTGTTCATCTGTACCCACAAAATCCACAAGTTTGTATCCAACAAATAATAATGAGACCCCACAAGTTCCTTTTCATTTTCTTGCCTGGAAATCACCTTAGGATATAAAACACGTTCATACATTTTTAGGAGACCTGTGTTACATATCAACACAATTTTCTAGTAAATGGTCTATTCTAAAACAGTGGTAAAATAAGGTAAATCAACTTAATTTGACATACCATCTTTCATGTTGAGTCTGTTTTAGACCTTGATGCAGCAATTCATTATTGCAATTTGATAACATTGTTGGTGTTTTCATATCAGAGAATATCAATGATTATATATCATAAGCATTCATACTTTTATTCTTTATGAACCCTTTTAAGCTGTGTCAATAAATTGCACATGAAAATTAGTTGGTTTACAGTAAAACTTTTACAAAACATCACTCATCATCTATTGTGTCAAATCTAAAAATAACTTTCAAAATAGATTTCTGAATGCATTTTTAATACTAATAGGGATCTTTTTAGAGTTGTCTCATTGGCATTCATACCACATCTTCTTATTTCTATATCCTCTGACCTGAGTCAATGAAGCTGTGCTTAAATCTTCACCATAAACCTCAAATATAATAGCTGCTAACTCATCTGGTGGCAGGGGTCTGAAAGTATATTTTCACTTGTAAATTCAATTAGTATTCTATATTTTCAAAAAGTGATTTAAAAATAATACATTTATGAAAAGTATCTAAATTTGGTATTAAAAGAAAAGAAAAGGGAAAGTTAAATTAAATATAATTCAAGTACAGCAAAAATGTAAGTGAGTTTCTAAATTTCTATTTCTTTAAAGGCAGTTACCTACATCATGTATTTTGATAGTGCCTTCCATAGGAACCTAGTATGTTAAAATGGAACAGTTCAATATTTTAATTTCAAATTTGTATGTCTTATAAACTCTGAAACAACTGATAGATAGGGTAGGTCACTTACGCTGTAATAACTTTCTCATTAACTGATGGTAAACCTACTGACAACTGTTTCTGTCTAACTAACAAATCTGTAGCAGACTGGAAAAGAAATAATACAATTATATACCAGTACAAACTTTAGCAATTCATTTCCTTAAAATTTCATATGGATGAGTAAAATTAATGGTAAATAAGTATAAGTATATCAGCTTTAACAGTAATAACAAAAGGACAACAAATAAACATCAGAGAACCATCACCATTAAAATTCTGAATATAGTCTATGAATTGAATATCACAGAAAAACACTGTAAAAGACCTGATAATAATCTATGAATGTAATTATTTAGAGTTTTATTTCATTTTTTTCAAATTTCAAAGGAGTTTTCATTATCTGTAAAACTGCAAATACAGTAAAGTTAGCAAAGTAAAGTAATCTTTATTTAAAGTAGGGTTGCATATATACATAATAACAAGGAACATAAGCTCTTAAGAGCTATTAAATCGACTGATATCAATAAACAAAACATACATGTATTTTTGTCCATCTGAAGAGTAAAGCCTATTTCAACTGATTTTTATAGTATGTTCTTGTGTTATACTGTTATACCACTGTCCCAGGTTAGGGGAGGGTTGGGATCCTGCTAACATGTTTAACCCTGCCACATTCTGTATGTATGTGCCTGTCCCAAGTCAGGAGCCTGTAATTCAGAGGTTGTTTTTTGTTTATGTATAACATATTTGTTTCTGTTTCGTTTTTTTTTTTACATAAATAAGGCTGCTAGTTTTCTCTTTTGAATTGTTTTACATTGTCATTTTAGAGCCTATTATAGCTGATTATGCTGTATGGGCTTTGCTCATTGTTGAAGGCCATACAGTGACTTATAGTTGTTAATTTCTGCATCATTTTAGTCTCTTGTGGATAGATGTCTCATTGGCAATAATCATACCACATCTTTTTTTTTTATATGTTATAACATAAAACACATATACATCACAAACATACAGCAAATATGTATTAATACATAGATAGCACATGCAAAATAAAAGCTAAAGATGAGATATATATCAAAACAAGATTGTTGTTTTTTTATTTCCTACAAAAAGTACTGAATTTGTAAACAAGAGCTTTTATGAATAAACCTGAATTTTAAACTAGTCCAAGAATTTGCTGACAAAAATTTCATAACATTTTGGCAAGAATTGTTAACCTGAGAACACTCACAATGCATTTAATGTAGTTAATGTTTCCAAAGGGCATAATTTTTCGAAAAATAGTTATATAATTAATTGAGTGATTTTTAAAATTGTTAAACATTGCTGATATAATACTTTAAAATAAATTTTATAAACTGTGTCAAGAATACTACATGTGAGTGTCCTTCCAATGTAATTTTCCATAAAATTTATATTTCCATTGGGCATAACTTTTTAAAAATAATTGATCAGCACTCATTTTCAAATTTATCTGAGAAATTATAGATATAAAACTTTGATATAACTTTTTTTTAAATCTGGTAGGATTTGTACATTTGAGATTGCTAACAAGAGTGACAGGACAGACAGACAAATATACTAACTAAAGCCAGTTCTTCCACTCGTTTCTTTAACATTCCAGCTGTATGTCTGACTAACCACCATTGTTTCCAGTGTCCTGCCTAGAAATAAATCAATACGGTATAAAGAGATACTAGATGATTTTACAAATATGTTTACTCCACAATTATTTATAAAACTTAACCTTTGGCCTTATGAATGTTAATGCTTATTTTTTTTCCCTATATATTTCATAAATCATTTTTTTTTCAGGTTTAAGAAACATTCTGAAATTATCTGAATTTTAAGTCTTTCTTTGTTAATAGTTTAAGAATCAGTCATTTTTGTTTTCTCATAATGTTAAAATAATGACAAATATTTTAAATGAAATATATAGCAAATGTTTAATCATCCCTTAATAAAAAGACTACAAAACAAAATTTTAGCCAATGCATAAAACTTGTAAAGTGTTATTTTAATTTGTTTTAACCCAATAAACATTATAATGATGTGACAAACTCCTTGTTGTGGTACCACGATAATCTAAATCATACTAGTGGTACCACGATAATCTAAATAATACTAGTGGTACCACAATAATCTAAATCATACTAGTGGTACCACGATAATCTAAATCATACTAGAAATTACTCCAAAGTACACTTTTGAAAAACTATATATGAAATATATACTTATGTCCATGTACTATATGCTTAATCATAATTCTTAAATATGTGATAAGAATGTTCTAATTATAGACAAGAGGCTGTCACAACGACAGCAAACCGGATTTATTAATATTTATTTGTGTCCTGGCAATATCACAAGAACCATTACTGATGAATGGTGAACGTGAAAATCGTCAATATCAAATTTGACCTCCATTTTGTCATCAGTATCAACATCTTAAAATTTGAAAAGCTTAGATTGAATGGTTCATGAGTAAATGCAACAACGTGAATGGAAACGCCATTTCACAATCTTTCACGAACCATAACTCCTGAACGGTAAAAGTCAAAATCGTCATTATTGAACTTGACCTCTAATTTGCCATCAGTAACAACATATAAAAATTTCAAAAGCTTTGGTTGAATGGTTCATGAGAAAATGCACGGACACGACTGGAAACACCATTTTTCAATCTTTCAAGAACCATAACTCCTGAACGGTAAAAGTCAAAATCGTCATTATTGAACTTGACCTCTATTTTGTCATCAGTAACAACATATTAAAATTTGGGAAGCTTTGGTAAAACAGTTCATGCGTAAATGCACGAACACGACTGGAAACACCATTTTTCAACTTTCAAGAACCATAACTCCTGAACGGTAAAAGTCAAAATCGTCATTATTAAACTTGACCTCCATTTTGTCATCAGTAACAACATATTAAAATTTGGGAAGCTTAGGTAGAACAGTTCATGCGTAAATGCACGGACACGACTGGAAACTCCATTTTTCAATCTTTCAAGAACCATAACTCCTGAACGGTAAAAGTCAAAATCGCCATTATTGGACTTGATCTCCATTTTGTCATCAGTAACAACATATTAAAATTTGGAAAGCTTAGGTAGAACAGTTCATGCGTAAATGCAGGGACACGACTGGAAACTCCATTTTTCAATCTTTCAAGAACCATAACTCCTGAACGGTAAAAGTCAAAATCGCGCTTATTGAACTTGACCTTCATTTAGTTGTCAGTAACAACATATTAAAATTTTAAAAGCTTTGGTTGAACTGTTCATGAGTTAATGCACGGACAACATTTGATTCCCGCCCGCCCGCCCGACCGACCACCCGCCCGACCGCCCGCCCGCCGTACATCCCCAAATCAATAACCGACATTTTTGTCACAAAAATCCGGTTAATAAATATTACAATATCAATAATGACCTCATAGTTAAAGACAATGCTGATAACACTCTCAATCTTTCTGTAAGGTAATCCACTTCATTTGAACTTTGGTGGATAGTTGTCTTATTGCAATCATACCAAATCTCCATATTTTTATATTGTTTATAAGTTTCATAAAATTGGGCTGAGGCAATCTAAAGTTAGAGAATGGAGTAGGAAAAATCAGCCAATTTTCTTTTTGTAAAGAAGAATAACTCTAGAAGGGAAAAAAAGTGATGCCACCAAAATTTGAACTTGATCTGTGTTTTCTGGTAATAAGCATTGTTTATCAGATTCAAATCAAGTGAGAATAAAATGCTTCACTGTGTGCAGTCTGATACGACCGCAGAGGTTGAACCCTGAACAGTTGGGCCAAATTTGGACACAATATTCAAGCTTGATACTGGCTGAATTTGAATTGTTATCAAATGTTTGACATAATATAGGTTTCTGACACAAAACAAATATCAAGATCTTACAAATCTATTGTGCAATACTGTGCAATTAAAGATTTCTTCTAGAAACTTTATAAAAATTTTGAAAAAAAATTTGAAACCCTTAAAAATCAAAGCCTTAAAGGCTGTAAAAGCAATTGCTGCCATGTTAATGTTTGGGGACTTTTATTTTTCATCCACATATATACAAGAATTAAACCTGACATGAGTGTTGTCTAGTTAAAAGTAAGAAGGTTTTAACTTTATATAAATAAAAGACTTTAGCAGAAAGTCATTTTTAATATGTTTTATATTTCACAAGGAGACAACACGTTTACCAGGCTAAAGTTGGGGTCAAATATACATGTGCTGAAACATATAACTCAAAAAGAAATCATCATGGATTATCCCCTGGTAGTGTTTGTAACTTCCTTGGCAATAATTTCCTTTATTGATTTAATTTTAACAATTTTCATTATTAATTTATATTTAACCATTAACACAAATGATTAAGTTAAAACATTTCAACTTTCCAGACGCAAATGTTAAAAAACGGGAAAGAAATAAAATATCTTACAAGACATAAACATGTAAAGAATAAATGTATATTTCAGCTTAATAAAAATATTTTCATAATGTTACTTTGTCATCATTTTTAAAACTAAGTTCCAAACATTATTGCTCAGTTGATATGTGTCCTTCTGATGCGGTACGAGCACAGGCACTTCTTTCTATCCATAGAAAGGTCAATTATCCATATAAATAGTTTTATATGGATAGTCGACCTTCCTATGGATAGAAACAAGTGCATGTGGGTACGAGATAACTACAATTCTCATGCCATCCCGAAAAGGGGGGTCATCACAGACAAACATGACATTAAATCGTTATCACTGAACTAGTATATATATTGTATAGGGGCCAGCTGAAGGACGCCTCCGGGTGCGGGAATTTTTCGCTGCATTGAAGACCTGTTGGTGACCTTAATTCTGCTGTTGTATGTTTTTCTATGGTCGGGTTGTTGTCTCTTTGACAAATTCCCCATTTCCATTCTCAATTTTATTATACGAACAAGAACAAACAGCTCTACGTTGCTTTGATATTTATCAATTTTTAGGAAACATTGCGAAAAATGATCTTCAATATTTCGAAAACATGTGAAATAAAATTGCTAACACGGTGGACCGTCGAGTGTCAATAAACGTAGTAGACTTGTTCACTGAAAAGACGAGGATAATGGTTTCATCTGACATTTGTTATGCAAACCCAGTTTTGATCATGATATTTAAAAAGACGTACTTTTTTTCAATCTATGTATTAATAAACTAGAAAATTCCAAATTGTAAATATCTCTTCATCTGGACCGACTTGGCATCTACTACGTTTGGACGGGTCCATTTCATTAGTAAGGTGATCGATAAATATTACGGAGTTTTGACAGAAAAGGAAAACGAACTTATTGTTATGTGTTTTCAACAAGGGTTTCGTTCCGCTAAATTATTTGCGCAAATAAAGTTTGTCTATTTTTAGATTACAGGTAATAATTTGACACTACGCATTTACCTGTGTAGTGATTTTGATTTTACGATAAATGTATGAATGAACGATAATTTTATGAATGAACAAGAGCACCTGACCTCTTAAAGAAACACAAATTAAACATAAAAAACCGTATTTATTAGGAGATAATACAGTTAAATTTTCAAAACTAAATCAACAACTGAAATGAATCCATATTTTGTTGAAACATCGTACGAACGGCGGAAAACGGAATCGCATTTACAAAAATGTACTTTTTTTCACTCGGACTTCTATGTTATTTGATAGTCAAACGGTTGACCCTTTAAATACAAAAATACATCTACAAGAACATATTCTGAAACTTCTTAAATCCACTAACTTTTTTTTAAAGTTTCAAGCTATGTATTGCATTAGAAAACATACATAGGTGTTAAAGAATGACTGACCAGGAGCCTGTTTAACAAAATACTATGGCTTGATCTGGGCGGAGTCTCTGATCTGGGTCACAAAGATGGCCATACGCGACGGCATAAAAGCAATTGCTTTAAAAATGAAACCCCCCAAAACTTTTTGAATCGCCCCTTGGAGCAATTACCCCCACACTCAATTCCTGCCTTTCCTTTGTAGTATGGAACCTTGTGGTACAATTTCCAAGATCCATACACTTAAACAAAAGTTATTATCTGGAAACTAGAGAAATGCTTGTTTTGGGCCCCTTTTTCCTAAACGGTTGGGACAATCATCCCCAGAATCAATCCCAACCTTCCTTTTGTGGTATTATACCACCTTCTTATTAAATTTCAAAGAGAGTCGTTCACGTAAACTAAAGTTATTGTCAGGAAACCCATGTGTCTTTGGACTACAACATCATACCATTATATGATTCAAAAATTTTTTTTGCGGTCGTATAAAAACTAAAGTTAGAGATTGGAAACCAATTTCGGGACTTATGGGCAGGCCTACAAATAGATATGTTAAAAACTTAATGCCCCCTCCAGTTACATGGGTGAAATAATCAAAGTGATGGAAATCACTCATGGAAAGATTAGAAGAGTAGTTTGAATAATTTTTATTAAGGTATGGTGGGGGAAAATGAACATTAATAAAGTACTATTGCTGAAAATTGCATTAAACATGTTAAAAGGAGGTCTTTAAAAGGAAAAGTGCTTTTCTAGTATGAGGATAAAATGAGCTCAGATCAAATAATATGGGTCTCTTAATTTGCACAATCTTATTTAAACTGCAGTTTATACCTTATCCAAATAATGTTGCCTGTTCTGAACATGTTGCAAAAAAAACAAAAAATTGCAAATCAAAATTTCTTCTACTAAGTAAATGTTACCAGCTATCCTTGTAAGACATAAAATCTAGACCAACAGCTAAGAACTTTACAGTGTCAACAAAAATAATCTAAAAATGTTGTTTTGGGGCATTTTGTAAGTTGAAACATAGGTTATATTATATGACATTGAGGATTAAAAGTTGTAGAGTGCCTTTTGATCCATTTCTAAAGTATTTTTCAACACAGGGCATTGAAAATGTATTTTTTCAACATAAATTTTAAAAAAACTTTTTTTATTGAAATGCGGATTCTGTCTTGATTGCAAAAGTATATATTTACTTTAAATAAAAATTCAAATGACTAAAATAGACATTATGATTGATGGGGAATAAACTAGTAAACAATGGTTTGTTATAATTAAAAGTTTTAAAATTTTAAAACTGTTTCAAGTCAAATCCTGATAAAAAAAATAACTAATCTAAATTGTTGATTATAGGAAACTTATTAAGTAAATTATAGACCTTACTTGAATATCTTTTATATATTCATATGTATATTCATATTTCATTTTTTTTAAAAGATCTTGTTAATCCATTAATCATTTATCTTTCAAACATAATTTACAGAATTACTTTATGTAATGTAGATTAAAAGAAATAGGCAATAAATAAATCTATCATCCTTACATATATCAAATATCTCATATATACATTTGTGTATTCAATTATAAGGTCAAATATTTGTATATTGAATTGTATAATGATGGGTATGTATAATTATGTAAGACAGAGGTTGAAAGGTAATGTGGTCAATTTGATTGACAGTTTAGGAGGTGGGGCATTCAATTAAAGGTCTACCTTGCCTCTGATTGTTTGTTGATAATCAAAGTTGTCAATCATACTAGTATAGTATCAATACCCAATTACCTAATCAAAATGTTTTTAAAAAAGCCTGCACATCAACACACCTTAATGACATACATTCTTGAATGAACTGCTCTAAAAAATACCCATTTTGTCAGTTTATATGTGTATTATGTGCACATACATGAGAACTATAGGGAACTATATTTCAGTGTGAAATGTCAGTGGCGGATCCAGAAAAAAATTTGGGGGTGGTCCCAAATGAATATTGAATGGTATGAAAAAGGTTAAAAAATGCCTTCGACATTATGGAAGATCATGAATTTGGACAACACTATGCGATGCACATATTCCTAGGTAAAGGAATTTAAAGACATGTAAAACTGATTTTTATTTAAGACTCTATACAATATCTTGCAATCTAAAATAGCACAACATACAACTGTCATCTGAATAAGGCAAGCTGTAAAAAAGGTATAGATAAAATGTTTCGAATCGGTAAAAATAGTTTTACGTAAAATTGTTAAAAATTTACTAATTTAACAAACTTAAGAGTCGTTTATCAGGTCATTCAACATCATGCTTCGCGGGGTTTCCTTGCAAAGTTATCTATAATTTGTTTTATGTTTAGTTTCAAACTGTAGTGCACATGCATCAGCGCAAGTCCGTTAAAACGCGATTGTCCCATAGTTGTTCTCAGGTAGGTTTTTAGAAGTTATAACTCACTGTTGGATCGCTCATATTCGCAACTCGTCACCCCAAGGTAGCTATGATTTTTAAGATAACAGAAATAATTGGAAAGTCGGTTTTGCAACATTCTTTCAGAGCACCGGCTACAGTTTCTGGTTTTGAAAGCATTGACTCGCAAGTCTTTTGCCACAAACGCAGAACGGAAGGCATTGTAGATGGACTCGGCAAATCAGTATGGTAAAAGTCTACAAAATGTTTAATTTCATCAAATGTTGCGCTTTGTACAAATGCCGGTACCAACTTCAGTGCTTCAATTGCTGTTGATGTTGGGGGAAAAAGGGGGGGGGGAGGCTCAAAGAGATAGATAAACATTTTTTTAATTCATTCATAATGATTGTTTTTTTTTTTCAAAATGTACATAAATGAAATTTAAAACCGAGACTCCGTTAGTTGGAGAATGCAATTATATATGGAAATTTCACTTAAAAATACAAAAATAATTTGTATTTACCTTTCAAAATAAGAAGTCAACTTCTTCATAATAATATTGACGAGCTGTTTTGACAATTTAATTACATGTATAGAGGTGAAACGCATTGATCCGTATTCTATCATTGTGACACCTCCATGTATTCAGGTAATCCATAACCAATTAGTGCGATGGAAGGATTAATCTTAAGTGTTAATTTGTTAATTGGCTAGTTATTGAAAAAATAGACACTTTAAAACAATTTGAGGTTCGTCATGGGGGTGGTCCAGTGCGCCGTGGGACCACCCCCTGGATCCGCCACTGTACATTTAGTAACAGTAGCTAACCTGTCATGTTGTTAGGGAGGCCAGTGCCTAAGGAAAGATATAGAACAAGTTCTAATCTTTCCAAAAACCACATTTAAATTCCATTTCTCACCTTCTCATACAATTCTACTAGTAATTCTTTAAGTGTACAGTCTTTACCACCAACTTCTGTTTTCCAATCAGGGCCACTGTAAAATAAACCAGTGGAAATCATTTTGTCAATTCAGTAACAAATTGAAGAACTACAAACTGTGAACAGAGTATTTTGCCTGTGTAACCTTTTTAATAGCTTTAACAATAATTGATGCCCATGACACAAAACAGCATGTCTAAGTTTATCATAGACAGGGAGAAAAAAGTGTTAATTATGAGGGAATGTATATCATTTCAATGTCAAAAATTTTAGTAACACGGACAACATGAAATGGTTTAAAAAAAAATTAATATTAATATGACAAATTTCTTAATCTAACCTCACTGATTCTTTTTTTTTTCACAATAGAAGAACTTATTATCAATGTATAGTGATATTTGGAATACTGTATATTTTCTGTTTTAAACTTTCATTTTTTTTTTCATTTTCACCTAGAACACAGAATTTTTTAATTCCTAAGTAACTGCATACAGTTTTTACCAATTTTCTCACATGTGATAATTTCGTTAAAATTTGTCCACAAGCTCTTTTCACCACACCTACTAAAATGCACGTTAAAATCACCAATTAATGTTCTCTAAGTTTGAGTGACACTAGTTTAGAACAAAGTCCATAGTTTGACTCAGTAGTATCCCCCAAAGGTATTTGAATTGTAAAATGAAAAGATTTCTACACCATAGCAAAATGTCCATCACACTGTATAAATGAGAAATTAAATTATGTGCCACAATGTGTAATTGTGGTACAATATTCAATATAAGGTAAGATTTATTAAAAGTAGCATTAAGCTAATGAATGGCAAATTTAAAACGTTTAATTACTTCTTCATAACAAGATAATGTATAATATCCGCCTGTTCATGTAACACTTCAGTCTGATTCAGCTGGTCTATTAACTCCTGTTGGTCTACACTCTCTTCATGTGTAAAGCCAAACTTATGACGTGTTAAGATTGGAGAACCTACAGGACTAGGTGCTCTATCACATTCCTGTGGCATGGGATGTAGTCCTCCCTTTAAATGATGTAACAAGTGGTCTTCACGTTCTACAATAAAAATGTAAAAATTAAATTAACAGCAGTGCAAATATATAATTGTATATTTGGATATATTTAATCACAGTTTTTTATGAAAATATTTTAATTTGTAATTAAGAACTTCTTTCTGGTTTGACTGTTTTTTAAACATGTATAAATTCAGTCTTCACGATGAACTGTTAAATCTACAGGCCCAGAGCTGAATTTTTGAAATATTTTAGTTAGATTCAGTTGGCCTGTAGATATGATTTTCGCAGGCCGAGAGCAATTTTACAAGCCTTGGCTACCTGGGCTGCCACTCAGCGTGAAGATATATGCATCAGACTTTGATTGGTTTTAAACATTCCAATATAAATACAGATGCTACTTGGTCTGTTTTGTAGGGTTCTTATGACAATTCTTCTTTGTTTTTTTTTTAACAATTACAGACTATCCGTAGAAAACTATCCGTAGAAAATATTTAAACCTGAAATAGGCTAACACATGTATTGATAGTCATGATATTAGGTCGATTTCTATCCAACATAGCTCAAATATTTTTGTAATCATCAGATACATTTTGTAGTAGCTGAAAGTATTTGTGATGTTTTTCTTTTCTTCATATAATAAACAAATTACAAGCATTGCAGACTCTTGATATATCATTAATAATATTAAAAAAAATAAGTCTATTTATCAACAGTGATTTTGTATAGTTTTTTGTTAATTAGATGATGATTTTATGATTATATGTGATTCCCAATGAGAACAAACTAAAAACAAAACTCAAGTGCTCTTACAGACAAGGTGAGCTTTCAAAACAATAACATACAAAACATACCATCGTGCGGCGAGGAGGGATCACCAGGACTTGTGCTTCCATCTATTAGTAAAACCACACAATAGTTAATATAACAGTTAATTCAAATATGCTCAGTGTATAACACAAAGAGACTGCAAGATGACTATATTAAATTATGACCCATCTTTTGTTGTAAAGTTTTGAACTTTTTTACTTCCTTTGAACCAATGTTTTTTCAATAGTGTAATTATTCAACACGTTTTCGCTAATACTTTTTTTCTCATTTTTACATTAATGAACACTAATTATAATTGTGAAAGGATTAATTCATCTGAATGATAACATTACTTCATATTGATCATACAGAAACTAACTTTTAACAAAGTAAAATTTGATTTCTAACTAGCAGTCTCTTTGTTTATTTCAAATTTATATCCCAAAAACCATAATCAATCAATCTTTAACACCATTAAAACTACATTTATATACATTAACAAACTTCAGAACAATATCATATTTGACAAAAAAATTGTAGCATGATCTATTTTGAAGCCAACACTCATTTGCTCATTGTTATATGCTTCTTGTCACCTTTATTAAGACATTAAAACCTACATCTTATTTCATCTTTCAGTCATATATATTTTAAACAATAATCTATAGAAAACAGTTACAACTAAGAATTTTTGTCTTTTTTTTTAAAGCTAGACATATCAGTTATTGCAATCTTGTGTAGTAGATTCAAATATATAAAAACCAATTAAAACACAAACAAAGTCTTGAATATAGAGTAAAAAGTATATCTAATTAATAATTATACCCGTTTACCTATATATAGCATGCTAAATTCTGAATGTTCTATTAAATGACTACACCTAAGAAAAGCCTGAAATAAAGCTCTATATGGACTTTTAAAATAAAGGTAGAAAGATCTAACAATGACATGTCTTATTCTACGATCAACCAATTTTTATTTGCCCTATATTTAGAGAGTATTTTTTCAAATTCAGATGATGTATTCCCTAGAAACTTAGAACTTATTCTTTCATTTTTAAAAGTTGTCTGATAAAACAATAGCAGGGTGGATTCAAAAATAAACAAATCACACCACATCACACATACCATTGACTATTGTGAAAACAATGACTAGAGACAGTAAAACACATGATATACTGCTTGTAATAGTTATGAATGAGCTGTTTAAGATGAATGAATATCATGTGAAATGTTAGAAAATATATCACTATAATACATGTTAAATCATGCTAGGTAAAAAAATAAATTCAATATTGTGCCTCAACATTTAATCATGATTCTTCATTCAATAAAAAGAGCTTACAGCTATCAACATATAAAGAAGTAAATACAACCTTTAACCCTTAACTTACTACAATATGATGGGTTGATTGTTGGTGTTTAAACAACATGAACAAGTTAGGTTTTGATCAAAGTTTTACACATCATTTTATCATTTGCATGATTTGGTATTCAAAAGCTCACCAAATCTACCAGACATTTTCCAAGTCTCAATTTGGTTTTAAATTTCTTCCAAAGGGATTTTTTTAACCATGTAACACCAATGGTCAAAACTATGCCTTTGATTAAAAATGGTAGTTAAGTTTTTTAAGCTGTAAATTTTTTGGTTGAAAAAAAATGAGTTGTACTGAATTGTAATCTTCTTATATGAAGAAAACCAACAATAGAAAAACAAAAGAATTGATTTCTTTATTTAAAGATTTACAAAGTCCATAGATTATATTATCTACCTCTGTGGTTTTTTTTATTATTAGCCTGTCCCTTAGCAGCAGGGTTTGTTTCAAAACAATCAAACCAAAGAATGTTTGCTGAAAAATCTTGTTCCATTACAAAGTATGTCTAATATTTCATGGTGATGATGCAGTTCAAGATTTCCAGTGAACATTTAATTATGATCCATTCATCTTCAATCAATTTTAAATCATTCTGTTGGAACAACCCAAATTCATGCAACCTGTCAAAATGTACATTCGCATCATTCAATTACAGGTATACTAAAAATACCTGCAGGTGGGTGCATCAACAATAAATTCAAATATAATTTTTTCCCTTTTTTCAAAAAATAAAAAGCATATTCAAGCAGAAACAAGTTGACATCAAGCAGTTGTAGTCCTATTTCTGATAGCATTCAAGTTATGAATCCTATTTTGAAATGGTAACATCCAATTAAAGGCAAGTTGATTTCAGGGGAGACAACTATATATTCTAAATAGGATTCTTATCTTTTTTTTAATAGAAATATTTTTGTAGAAAAGCTGACAGGTTAAGACTTATAATGACACATTTTAAAATTAAAAATCAAAAATATTGTTTATTTCACTTTAATAAAATATCCAATGACTATAGCATTAAACTCTGAGGTATCTTTGATTCACTGAAAGCACCTAAGCAGGACAGGAAACCTAACATCCCTTTTGTTTTCTTTTTAAATGGTAAGCTGGTAATCAAAGCATAAACCATTTCATACAGCTTTTTGTCATAAGAATTCTATAATTTACTAAGTTTTCTAATAACATCTTAAAATAGCCCTTAACACTCAGAAATCTTAACCAAATTAAGTAGAATGTTGACTATAGCCTAAATCTACTCAAAACAGAATGTTATTTAAATTTTAAGTTTACAGGGATTAGATATTCGTGAAAAATTATGGTTCAGACATAGTTAGTTAACTATAGTATTGTAGTATTGTAAAGGAAGGTAGGGAAGCTCTGTCAGTATAGTACATTTAAAAAGGTTCAAAAGAAGCACTGTAAAAAAGTCTATATACTAAATCTGTGAAGAATCATTCTAGTGAAATTAAGGCACAATAAAGGTTGTAAAACAAGATACTGTAAATTCAGAAATTATTCCGTACTTTAATATTCCGATTTTGACATTTTAGACAAAAAATGCGTTTTTGATTTTTGCGATATTGAGAATAATCTGGTTTAATCTTATAAAAAAAACCACTCAAAATGTGATTTTAAATTATTGCGATTATTACTCTGTCTCATTTTTCGCAATAATAAAAACATTGCAATAATTTCTGAATTTACAGTACTCATTACCTGTCGAAGTTGAACCCATCTGAAATCTTTGCAGATGGTCTTGGAGTGCTCAAGAAAAAAATAGGTAATATCTAAGCACTCTTTGTGCATTTCCAATTATAACTTAGAACACAAGATCTGTTTTAAAGTTTTATTTGTGGTCTGTTGTAACAACTTTTGCATGATATAATCAAATTTACATATCATATTTTAGAAATTCTTTGTTTTAAAAATCACCAAAAATTTTAGTAACTTTATGAATTTATTTCTGCCCTAGATAAAGGATTTATCTAAAACGGATATTGATATTACTAATATACGGAAGCCCTGGAGTGCCATGCAAAAAAAAAATTTCAACTTGTGCGCACAAGTTACCAACTTGCGCGCACAAGTTACTAACTTGCGCGCACACGTTACTATCTTGTGCGCACAAGTTACACAACTTGTGCGCACGAGTTACACAACTTGTGCGCACGAGTTATTAACTTGTGCGCACGAGTTATTAACTTGTGCGCACGAGTTTTACAACTTGTGCGCACAAGTTACACGTGATCTTATAGACATGCGCTGTTTTGCTAAAGAGACTACTTTATGGAAAGCCGTAGCTGCCGAATACAAACATATGTCATACTTTTCAATATCTGCACATGTTTTTTTTGTATACACATACTTTTCATAGTTTACTTTATATGCACATACTTTTCCTACATATGCACATAGTTTACCTTATATGCATATGCACATACTTTTCTATATATCTATTTGAACAAAGTTAACCTCATATGCATATACTTTTTTTCTATATATGCACATACTTATTCTACATATGAATGTACAAATGTAGTTCTGCATGTGAATACTTTTCTCAGTATATATCATATATGAACATAGTTTTTCAACGTGAGAATTACAATTCATATTATGCTTTTCTGTTGTTTTTTTCAAACTGAACTAAGGGTTCCAATATTATAAAAAGAATGTTTATTAAGAATTTCTTAATGTTGTATGTTGTTCAATTAAGCAACTTTTGAAATCATTTCATATGAATGCAATACTATTTTGGCATGTATTATGGTATGGCGCTGTTGTCTTCATCTATAGTCACTTGTTTTAATGCCATAACTTTGTATTTTGTATGAGTCGTTTGTATTACATTTTAACACAAGGATTATTATCACTAATGGCGTGTCGAATTCAGTAGTTTTTGTCCCTACAATTCAGTGATAACGGGTCACAAGTTATATTAATGAATTTAGTTTGGTGTCCGCACTCTGTCGTTAATTTGCCTTATCCAAAATTATTGAAATTCACACACAATGTTAATAATCACACAAAGTTAGGCCGAGTTAGAATTTGGGCAGTAATTTTTTGGACAATTATGCCCTTTATAACTTGGAAAATTGAAAATTTTAAGCGGGGGCATTCGTGTTTTCAGACTTTTTTTTGATACAGGTTTTATGTTTTATTAGTAAAAACATTAGTAAGAGCCGAATGCACTTTGTCGGTGTGGGAATAGTCTATAAAAAGTGAATGTAAAATGTCATAGAGTGAGACAAAGGTATTACTGTCCAGCGATGGCGAAAACTATTTCTATAGAGCTTTATATTTTCGGTATTAAGATAGAATACCTGGATGCTTCATACTTTGTTTGTAATAGCCTTATGTTTCGAAGTTTCCGTCTGTCATATGTTCTTTGGTCTTGACCTATTATAAATGGTACAGCGACTGGTTGGACAAAATAATAGCTTTTTTGTCATGTGAATTTCTCCCTTTTTATGAGTGATCAATGTTAAAATTAAGTTATTATGTACGTTGCTCAGATGTAATAACGCAGTAGGTCAACTATATGTGGCACATTTTCATGATTCATAATTCTTTGGTCAATGTTAATTTTTTTCTATAAAAAGTGTATAAGAATGGCTCACTGAATTTCTTGAGGTCTTTAAAAAGATGCTCATTATCAAAATGT
Source organism: Mytilus edulis (assembly GCA_019925275.1). Classification (NCBI taxonomy): domain Eukaryota; kingdom Metazoa; phylum Mollusca; class Bivalvia; order Mytilida; family Mytilidae; genus Mytilus; species Mytilus edulis. Next base: position 33,970,074 of record CM034361.1, on the reverse strand, counting down.
TAATCACAATCAAAATGTAGATATGTCAAACGTATTTAAAGGGGCCATACTTGCTCGAACTATCCAGGGTTTTACATTTGCAGTAATATCAAGCTGGGCCATTGGGCCATTTTATCAGTTTGATAAGTAATTTTATATTATATCTGAAAGAGACAAAAATTTTGATAGAATCATGTATTCATTTTCAAGTTGTAAGCTTTTGAAAATTGGGGGTCGGGTGGGAGTAATGTATCTCTCTTGAATTTTTCTCTTTGTATACGAAAGTAATTATATATATATATATATATATATAACTTCGTTAAAATATTAAAAAAATAAACTGTTTTCATAGAAATGGTTATGTAACGCCTTTTTGTAATTTTGACAATGCAAATGTTGAAACCAGAATAGCAAAACCTTAACATGTAAGTTATGGAAATATTCAAAGTTGATGAACTACGACTGAAAGAACATGGCTGAACAATATCCATGGAAATGTGCCAATATACAACTACATACAAAATACCATGGACTTATCATAAGTCGTTCCCTTTAAACAAACATAAACTTGTAAACTATGTAAAAGTTTCAATGTCAATAAACCATGATGAGGGGTTGGGATTTATAACCTCCATAGAAATATGACTTGCAAATGCCAATAAATTTTCAAAGTCAATAGACAATTACTGAGGGGACAGGGACAAATATTATCTATGGAAATGAGATGTTCCAATACTTATACAACTGCATAAAACATATCATTGAACCACCACTTGTGGTTCAACATAAACCATACCTAATCACAAACTAATCCATTGCGAAGCCAACGCCGACGCCGTAAAAATAAAATTTATACGTATTGAAAAGCTTTAAAAAGGTGTGAATATCAAATATGATATGACATGCTGCAGTTCTAAATTATGATTTGTCTGATTTACTCTGCATTTCTTGTTTTGCGTCTACATTTTCAGCATTTTGGGATTAATGTGAGAGTGCAAAAACAAACAAAAAAAGAAATGAAATTTTCCTAGTTATAAAGGAACAGAATTGTAGTACAGCAGGTGACTTTTTGGTTTTTTTTTACCTTTGTGTATGTATGGAAAGCCAACGGGGTCAAAATTCTTAATTCGTAACTTGTCAAGTCGTAACTTGTAACTGTGCAATTTCTAAATTGTTAATTCGTAAATTGTTAATTTGTAACTTGTTACTGTGAAATTCATAATGCTTAATTCGTAAATTGTCAATTTGTAACTTGCACCTTTGTAGTTTCAACATTCTTAATCGGTAAATTGTCAGTTTGTTACTTGTAACTGTGCAATTTCATAATGCTTCATTCGTAAATTGTCGATTTGTAACTTGTATCTTTGTATCAAAATTCAACATTCTTCATTTGTTAATTGTCAATTTGTAACGGTGGCTTTCCATATGTATGAGCTTTATTAAATTAAGTAGAGGCAAAGTTGAATTAGAGTGCAGCAAAATAAAATAGAAAGATGGAAGGACAGACGGTAAAACGGACGATCAAGGGTAATACATGTATAATGCCCCATACGCCTATCGGCAGGGCATACAAAAAATTCCACCGTCTTTGGTCCTTTCTATAACATCATAATAATAGAAAACAATTCACATTTTGAGATCTTAGACTATACTGAATACTTTGAAAACACATTAAAATTGGTAAAGAAAATGGCAACTTAAATTAAGTTTTATAAGAATGCATTTTTACAATTTTTGAACCGTTAGTGGTAATAATCCTTGTGTTAAAATTTAATACAAACAAATCGACTCCTTCAACGTTTTGACATCCCTACTAAAAATAATCATTGGAATTCCACTGAAATCCCACATAAATCTCACTTGGGAATTCCACTGGTTCCCACTGGAATTCCACTGGACAATTTTGTCGGGATTTTTTTAGAAGATTCCAGTGGAATCTCAGTGGAATCTCAGTGATATTTTTTAAAATCCCACTTGGATTCCAGTGGAATCTCAGTGATATTTTTTCAAAAATCCCACTTGGATTCCAGTGGAATCTCAGTGATATTTTTAAAATCCCAGTGTGATTCTGGGCAATTTCCACTGAAATTTCAATGGGATCCCAATGAAATTTCAATAATTCCAGTGGGATCCACAATCATGATAATTGAGTACATATGTACTAATTAAGTTTTAAAAGATAATACTTTTTGCTTTTTTGGAAAAGATGTCTCTATATATATTAAATTATTACAGTCATACTACAGATCTCCAATTTTGCGAAAACTAGCTACTATTGAATAATATTTTATTGAAGAGATTGTCTTAAAGATATATTAGTCATGTGTCATACTGTGACAATCCAATAGTAATTATGTATATGCAAAAAATGCATGGTCTTATAGTTATTTTCTTGATCCTACATGGTCACAATTTATTTGAAGGAAATTGATAGTTTCATAATTTTCAAAAAGGTTGAAATACTTATTCATAATTTAATAGTACTTACCAGAAGATTTAATCCAAAAAATATGAAAACATCAATCTTCACAAATCCAATAGTCATGTCATCAGAAAAATACATCTTCACTTTTTAATGTTAATAGAATATAACTTTAGCTCTTTTAAATTTTAGTCCACAACTCTACATCCATGGTAAAATTCATATTTTGGTCAAGATAAATAAGACATCTTTTCTTGTAATGGCTGCAAGTTCAAATTTTGAATCTGACCAGTGTTGGGGTTGTATCTATAGGGAGTTGTTTGATTCCTTGCAATGTTTTCCTAAGCATACTATTAATTACCTAAATCTTAAATATCTGATATATATAATAACAAATAACTGATATTTACCAACTTTTATCTATTATTTTTATATTTTGAACTGTAGAAATTTAAGAGAAATATACAAAGACATGTGGTCTCCTTCATTGGGCCCCATTGAGTGTGTACATATCATTTCCTGTCCATTTTACAGAGGTAAATTGAAAACAGATTGGCACATAACATTTCTATTACTAATTGATAAGAAAGAGACTGCTTGGAAATAATATTTGTGTATAATCATGATATAATACTTAACTAAATATAGAGATAGACTTAATAATTAATTGTACTTGAAAATAAATAAATTTTAATTACCTGAGTGCAACTCCTTTGTTGAAAAATTCAAAATTAAATTGTCTTAAATACTGTTAGTGAAATAAGTATATATATTCTAGTCACTTTATACATGTTTAAATGTACATGTATATAAATAGCAACACATAACATTTTTCAGGTCCATCATCATTTAATTATCAGCTAAATTCATTGAAATTTTTTATAATGAAAATTCGACAAGTCAAACATCCCACTGGAATTATATGTTTATAAAAAACACATGTCCAAATTCCAGTGGGATAATTAGGAATGACAAAGTACAAATTTCCACTGGAAAATATAGAAATAATCCAGTGGAAATGCCACTGAGATACCATCGGGATAAACTTCCCATTGGGATTCCACTGACACTCCAAAACATTCCAGTGGGATTCCACCGGATTTGTTTCCCCCACTGGGATTCAAGTGAATCCCAATGGTATCCCACTGGAATCCCAAGTACATTTTCAGTAGGGATGAACACCAAGTGACTATAGATGAAGACAACAGCGCCATACCATAATACATACCAACATAATAATGCATTCATATAAAAATGATTCCAACAGTTGCTTAATTTAACAACATACATCATTAAGAAATTCTTAATAAACATTCCTTTTATGATATTGGGACCCTTAGTTCAGTTTGAAAAACTATGTTCATATATGATATATACTGAGAAAAGTATTCACTTGCAGAACTACATTCAAATGTACAATAAGTCTGTGCATATATAGAAAAAAAGTATATGCATATGAGGTTAACTTTATGCAGATAGATAAAAAAAATTCGCATATATGTGCATATATAGAAAAGTATGTGCATATAAGGTAAACGATGTGCATATGTAGGAAACGTATGTGCATATATATATAAAAAGTAAGAGCATATAAAGTAAACTATGTTCATATATATGAAAAGTATTTGTATACATAGAAAAATCATGTGTAGATATTGAAAAGTATGTGCATTCATGTATAAGTATGTGCATTCATTGTTTAATCATACATTTTTTGATTGAGTTAAGTCTGCCAATTGATATTTTATCGTATGTTTTTCTTTGTTGTGATGTTATGCTATTGTTTCAGAAAAAGGGAGAAGGTTTGGGTCCATTAAAACGTTTAATCCCGCTGCAAATGTTTGCACCTGTCCTAAGTCAGGTTTTACACTAGTAATTTTGGGGCCCTTTATAGCTTGTTGTTCGGTGTGAGCCAAGGCTCCGTGTTGAAGGCCGTACTTTAACCTATAATGGTTTACTTTTTAAATTGTTATTTGTATGGAGAGTTGTCTCATTGGCACTCACACCACATCTTCCTATATCTATATAAACATATGTTTGTATTCGGCAGCTACGGCGTTCCTTAAAGTAGTCTCTTTAGCAAAACAGCGCACGTCTATAAGATCACGTGTAACTTGTGCGCACAAGTTGTACAACTCGTGCGCACAAGTTGTGTAACTCGTGCGCACAAGTTATGTAACTCGTGCGCACAAGTTACACAACTTGTGCGCAAAAGATAGTAACTTGTGCGCGCAAGTTGGTAACTTGTGCGCACAAGTTGAAATTTTTTTTTTGCATGGCACTCCAGGGCTTCCGTACTAATAAACTTGTAAATTGGTAAAAAAAAAATAAAAAATAGATAAACAAAAAATAAAGAATTATATGCAAGCTTAAGACCCAGAATAAAGTCTGAAAGCTGACAAAAAAATTTAAAATCCCCTCATTAAGATAAAATATTCTTATATCATGCAAAACTATATTGATTTTTTTCTACTTTGTATGTATGAATGTTTCTATTCTATTTTGTGAATTTATTAATATGAATCCATAATAAATCATATTAACGTTAAATCTTAAAAAAGCAAAAAATTATCAAATATAGTATTGCACTATACATAATTTATCGGCAAAACATAAATGACAAGCAAAATAGTCAATTAATTTTCTTTCTTTTTTTCTGGCAAGCCTCTTAACCAAAATTACTTTTTAAGTTTCTGGTCTTTGAAAGCTAGCTCTAATAAGATAATTTTTTTATGTCAAATACTTTTAAACGCATTTGTTTCTTTCTGGCACTAAATTGTTCATTTAAAGTGTGAAATCCATAAAATGAATTATTATGGATAAAACTAATAAATTAAAAAGTATAAAATAATAAAACTCAAAATAAAATTTAATTAAATATCTGGATTATAGAGTAGCAGAATGGAAAGCTACAAGTTTTAACAACCACCATGCTGTACTTGTATAATGCTTATAGCTTAAACATAAAATCTTAATCTGTGTAGTTTGAAACATATTAAATCTGATTTTGATCATCTTGTGCTGAAATCAAAACAAATTTACAGAAAGCATTGCTGAAAAAATGTTTTGTAAATTAACAACAAAAGCCAAAATGCAGGGCAACAGAATTTTGTTATTTGGCACGCATATAATATTTTTTTGTTTTCTGTTAGAAGTCAGTGGATGCTTAATTAAAAGCTGATGAAAAATAAATTTTAGTTAAGTTTATGTTTATAAATGCACTGAAACATTAACAGGAAGACAATATTTTATCCATTTTACTAGCAAATTCAATTATGTGTTCACAAATTCAAGGTGAAGTCCTGTTTCACAATTGAAATCTGAAAACTCTTTAACACGTTGAAAACATTAGATAAAATTTGTATCAATTAAATATACAATAAAATTTAATAGGTAACTATCAAGTTCAAAGCCTAAAAAACAACAGAGAACCAAAACACAAATAATAAATAAACAAGAAAATCTGAACTACAACAGTTTGAACAAAAACCTACTCGAAAATATATCTTCTATTTCTGAAAAAAAACATTTTGTTAGTTGAAATTGAAGATGCATGTTAAAAAGTTCCAGCACAGAAAATCAAAATCAGACTTTTGACAATATTTCATATAACAATACGTTCATATAAATACATATAAAATGCATGAAACACAGAAGGGATATTTTTTATTCATTCCAAACTACACAATTACGTTTAAAACTTACTCGACTTTTTCCTGTCTATTTCAAATACAGTAATACTATTATACTAGTCTAATAAATAAATGTCAACAACTGTTACCAACTTTTTCTATGGCTATTTCTTTTCTCATGACAGTAAGAAATGAAGTGTGATATGTCCAAGAGATGCTTATACTTGGAATGAACCTGACTCAATCTCTAGTGTTTGTGGTAATTTTTATATGCATATTCTGATTTATTATATACTTAGTAGTAAATACAGATAAATTGTATGTGTAATACAACCATTGGCAAGCTTGCTGTATCAGCCACCCGTGATGATATCGATATAAGCACGGTTACAAAAGCTTTATCACACCTTTAATTTGTATGACGTCACGTTTGCGGTCACTGTTGCAAAGGTTTTCAAATCCCGAATCTGTATGACGTCATGTCAAACCTATAATCTGTATGACGTCATTTCAAACCTACTTATCTGTATGACGTCATGTCACATAAAAAAACATCTACTTGAGGTATATGTATATAATAAAGTGTATATGATATGGCTTTTTCAATATCACACACCGTATCAACCCTCAACCAATATAATCCCTCGAGCTTAGCTCTTGGGATTATATTGGTGTCTCGGGTTGATACGGATGCGATATTGAAAAAGCCATATCATATACTCTATATATACACTGTTAGTCTGAATGTCATGAGATAAGACATTGAACTGAAACCTTCTTCCATAGTCTAGCAGATATTGTTGCAGTTCCTGTTTTCAATTCAATAAAAATGTGGGTTTTGTTTTAATTTGTAACATATAATACATGCAGACTAAAGTACAGTGACCTTTAGTTTTTAACTTCTGTACTTTATTTGGTTTCTGGTGAAAAGTTGTCAGATTGGTCATCATATATTTTTAAACATCTTCTTACTTTTATAAATGTAATTATATTCACTTAATATATAAATCCCTTTTGCTGCGATTTTGGAGCATTTACAAATAAAATTCACTTGTTGCCAGTATCTGTTGAAAAAAAATTGAATGAAATAAGAAAACAAATTTCTGACGTAAATTCATAGATCTGTGTTACTTTTAATGTTTGTATACTCAGTATTTTTTTATGTTTAAACCGAGATATGTTGATTTGTTATTGGTCATATGCTATCCTTTATTTGGTCAAATTTTATGCATTTGCATGTGAAACATCCAACAAAATCTTCCCTAAAGTGAGTAAACTAAAAACACCAAAAGCTAAATAGAAAACTTATACAACTGTCCTTAATACTTCTACATATTTAAAACCTACCTTGAATATTTTCTGGGTCTACCTGAATTGACCTTGACCTTCTAACACTACCATGTACAGATAGATTTTTTCTAGAAATGTGTCGTCTCTTCATTTTGTTACCAAAAGATAGTAGTTTTGGTCTTGATGTATGACCTGCTAACCCCTTCATAATCTTATTCAGCTGCATCTCTATAAATCATAGAATTAAATCAAAATTCAACAGATAGTTTTGTTCACACAGTATTGTCAATATAATTGAATTTTATGCCACTGTCATACAAGTGAGAGGTTTAGCTAGCAATACAACCAGGTTTAATCCATAATTTTCTACTTAGGAAAATGTCTGTACCAAGTCAGGAATATTAGTTGTTATCCATTTGTTTGATGTGTTTGAGCTTTTAATTTTGCCAATTGCTTCGGGACTTTCCATTTAGAATTTTCCTCTGAGTTTTGTGTTTTTGTTATTTTACTTTCTAGTATGAAATATTAATTATAATTGCAGGATAATTTCTAAAATTTTCAATCAGGCTGCTAATTTTCTCTGTTGTATTGTATCACATTTTGTTTTAGAGCCTTTTTATAGCTTACTTTACAGTGTGTGTTTTGCTCATTATTGAAGACCATATGGTGACCTGCAGTTATCTACACCCTTGTCCTATGGTCTTTTTTAAAATAGTGGATAGTAGTCTCATTGGAAAACAGTGGACATCTCATTTTTATATGTAATAGTTTGCTTATGGTTACTAACATTTTCCAAAGAGTATCAAATACATTGTACAACAATATAAAATTAGTACAATACTAGAACAGGAAAATGCACCCACCTTTCTGGTCAGAGATGATAAGCTTGACATATATTTGGATATACCAAAAAAAAATATACAAATGTTTATCAGTGTTCCAGCTAGGATTTGAAAATAGAGGGGCGCGTTTTTTAAAAGGGCACTTTAGCCCGTTCTCACTGAAAAAAATCAAATACTTAATATACAAGTTTAACCAGGTGCTCCGCAGGGCGCAGCTTTATACGACCGCAGAGGTCGAACCCTGAACAGTTGGGGCAAGTATGGACAAAACATTCAAGCGTGATACAGCTCTGAATTTGGATTGTGTTCAAATTTTTGACATTACATGGTTTTTTTTTAAACAAAACAAATGTCAAGATTTTACAAATCAATTAAAGATTTCTTCTTCAAACTTTTTAAATCTAAAATTAAATAGTTGACACAGCATAGGTTTCTGACACAGAATGAATGTGGTCTAATGAACTTAAAAGGTTTTTTTTGCCTTTGAGCAATTCACTATGCTGTTGAATATTAATCCTCTCAATAAATGTTTGAAGAAATTTTCTTTTTTATTTATGAAATTTCAAATGAGAAAAATTGAACCCAATTTTTTTAATCACATCCCCCTTTCCCTTATTCCAAAACTAATCTCAATTAAAATTTCTAATGGAGTTTGCAACAATAACTACTCATTTAAATACATCATAAAATATTAAGATGTAAAAAAACTGCTTGTTATCACTGAATGGTAAAGATTATTTTAATTTATCAGTTGGTAGTAAAAAGTGAATATACATTGTATATTGTATATAACAAAGATTTAAGTTGATTCTGGACAAAGAAAGATAACTCCAATTAAAAAAAAATCTTGCTATTGCACAATATTTTGCAATTAGATATTTCTTGCTTACTATTCTGGACAAAGAAAGATAACTCTAATTAAAAAAAAATTTGCTATTTCACAATATTGTGCAATTAGATATTTCTTGCCATTGCACAATACTGTGCAATTGAAAAGACTTGCTATTGCACAATACTTAATATAATAATTTTAGATCCTGATTTAGACCAACTTGAAAACTGGGCCCATAATAAAAAAAATTTATACACTTTTGGATTCAGCATATCAAAGAACCCCAAGATTTCAATTTTTGTTAAAATCAGACTAAGTTTAATTTTGGACCCTTTGGACTTTAGTGTAGACCAATTTGAAAACAGGACCAAAAATGAAGAATCTACATACACAGTTAGATTTGGTATATCAAAGAACCCCATTTATTCAATTTTTGATGAAATCAAACAAAGTTTAATTTTGGACCCCGATTTGGACCAACTTGAAAACTGGGCCAATAATCAAGAATCTAAGTACATTTTTAGATTCAGCATATCAAAGAACCTAACTGATTCATTTTTTGTCAAAATCAAACTAAGTTTAATTTTGGACCCTTTGGACCTTAATGTAGACCAATTTGAAAACGGGACCAAAAGTTAAGAATCTACATACACAGTCATGACAGTTAGATTCGGCATATCAAAGAACCCCACTTTTTCAATTTTGATGAAATCAAACAAAGTTTAATTTTGGACCCTTTGGGCCCCTTATTCTGTTGGGACCAAAACTCCCAAAATCAATACCAACCTTCCTTTTATGGTCATAAACCTTGTGTTTAAATTTCATAGATTTCTATTTACTTATACTAACGTTATGGTCCGAAAACCAAGAAAAATGCTTATTTGGGTCCCTTTTTGGCCCCTAATTCCTAAACTGTTGGGACCTAAACTCCCAAAATCAATACCAACCTTCCTTTTGTAGTCATTAACATTGTGTTTAAATTTCATTGATTTCTATTTACTTAAACTAAAGTTATTGTGCGAAAACCAAGAATAATGCTTATTTGGGCCCTTTTTTGGCCCCTAATTCCTAAACTGTTGAAACCAAAACTCCCCAAATCAATCCCAACCGTTTTTTGTGGTCATAAACCTTGTGTCAAAATTTCATAGATTTCTATTAACTTAAACTAAAGTTATAGTGCGAAAACCAAGAAAATGCTTATTTGGGCCCTTTTTGGCCCCTTATTCCTAAAATGTTGGGACCTAAACTCCCAAAATCAATACCAACCTTCCTTTTGTGGTCATAAACCTTGTGTTAAAATTTCATAGATTTCCATTCACTTTTACTAAAGTTAGAGTGCGAAAACTAAAAGTATTCGGACGACGACGACGACGACGACGACGACGCCAACGTGATAGCAATATACGACGAAAATTTTTTCAAATTTTGCGGTCATATAAAAATCATTTATTTAGAACATATAAGTTAAAATCAAACTGATAGCAATAATAGACATTACTTACTATATTCATTTCTCTTTCAGAACTGCAGATTTTTTCAAAGAAGAGTTCAAATGCAAATAAATATTAAACAACAATGACAAATCTTCTGTTTTTCTTTTTTGAAGAAGGTTGTCACACATTAGTTTCATCACAGTTTAATTTTATAGTTGATATTTTTGTTAATGTCTGTGTTTTCAAGTTTGCCCTGTGACTTGTCTTTATCAATTTGACCTGAGAGAATATTTTCTCCACCTCTGCTGTACTGAGTGGTTGTACATGTCCTATTGCAACACTGAATAGTTTTGCAACAAGAGGGTACATAGATAATAGGTTTTTATCCTAATGACAAGGTGAATGAAATAGCTCTAGCAGACTAGATAAGGAACGATCTGTAAGTTCTGCTGAGTTTCAGGGTCCATGTCAAATGTATTTGCCAGAGCTTCTATCTCTGTATAACCATACATTGTTTCACTGTTGTCTGTTCAATTCAACAAGCATCTCTGTATATTTCATGTTGAGCGTATCTAATAAAATCAATAAGTTTGTCAAAACTGATTTCAATCACAGGCACTGTTTCTATTCATTGGGAGACCCCCCTATCAACGTATATTTACGGAATTATACGTTGATAGGGGGTCTCCCAATGGATAGAAACAAGTGCCTGTGATTTCAATAAGGAATTTGATACAAAAATCGGACTTTCGAGAGCTCTGTAATCGGCACAATAATAAATTGATTCAATTTTGTAAGTTTATTATCAATTCAACAAGCATCTCCATTTACTTCATGTTGAGCGTATTTAATAATATCAATATTAAAGTTAGTCAAAACGGATTTCAATTTAAGAAAAAATGATATAAAAATCGGACTTTCGGGTGCTCCTTAATTGGCGGAATTTACGATAGAAGAACAATTGCGATATTTGATAGAAACCTTTCTTCTTCTTGATTTTTCATAAAGGTAAAGAATTAAATTATTTTTTTACTTTTGATGGTCATTATTCTTGAAAAAAGATGTAATAGACTGGCAAGTCTTTGATATTTTCTTCTTGTCATTTCTGAGTTGGTCAATTTTTCTTTTTTTTCGTCGGCATTTTGCGTGTTGACCTATTGGAATGATTCTTTTTAAATGAACGTTATCTTATCAATAACAAATACAATAGAAATGAACACCGTTCACATTTATTTTATAAATTCTATTTTGCATTGTCAGGTGTTAAAATAATCAATTCATTTAACTTCGATGTTTGGTGCTTCAGGGCAAAGGGATTAGACAGGGTCGTAAATTTCACCTGATTAAGTAATTGACTCTAATCAAATAGGTGATTATATACAGGTAACAAGTGTCAACAATTTTAATCTGTTGTCTTAATGAAGTGTGTGTATAAAGAACTCAACAAAATGGCGACGATATGAGGAAAAAAGATCGTTTTTTAAACTTTTTTCAAAAGGGCACAGAGGGGCGCAGGGGCGCTTAAAAAAGGCAGAGGGGCGCAAAATTTCGGGGGCGGGGCACAGCGCCCCTCCATTTCATGCTAGCTGGAACACTGTTTATAGTTGAAAACTACATCTTGGCCTGTAGATGTTTATTTGTGGGTTATTCTGATGTAAATTTGCTATTCCTCACGTCCTTTTTTTCGTATTTACCTAGCTCTTTAGTTTTGGATTTTTTGTAGATGTACAGATGTTTTGGATTGCTCTTTCGTTGAAGCATTTCTGGCTTGTTCTTGTTTTTTTTTAATATTCTTATGAAGAATAAATATATATGGTATTAGCAAATAAAATTATATCTTATCTATAATATTAACAGACCTTGGGTAGAATCGTCAGGCAAAAAACTCAGTTTCGTTACACAAGAAGTTGTTAAAAAATCTCTCAGTTTTCCCATGTGTACCCTGAAATTATTGTATGGTAAATAAAGGCATAATCTGATTTTAACATAAAGCAAAATCTAATATCTGGTTTAATGTAAAAATTATTCAGGTTCTGTCAAGAAAAAAAGTCCCGAAATAAAATTGTGACAGAAGTTGGGACAAATCATGTATCCTTTACACAGACAAACATAATAATGCAACTTGACAATATCGATCCTGACTGAACATTCATGGAGCTTAACAAGAATTAGAGATATGTAGTTTTATATCTACATTTGTCTCAACCTCCCTTACTAAAGGTACCCTACTGATGCAAGAAATAATCCTCATCAGCAAGTTCATCATATAAAATATTTACTTAGTTTCTTTGTTTTTATTCACTGAAACACTATCTTTATTTAATGTTTTTTCTTATATCAAAGAATTATCAAGTATGATAAAATGAAAATTAATTTCAAAACAGAATATATCATAAACATGTATAATGGACTGGATGGGATTTACAGAAAAGAAAATATTGGGCAAAAAAGGACCATAAAAGGCAACCAAAAAAAATGAAGAAAAATTGAGCCTAACAATTAAAGAATAGAGAAATGCAAACCCCCCCTCTGGACCCTTATATACAGTGAACAAATACCTTGTTCCAGCTATATAACCACTCTGTAATTTCTTTATTGTAGCCACTAAGGCAGTTGGTAGGTTCTGGCTGGAATCTGAAATCCACAGATAACAGTTATAATTGTGTGTCTATAACCAAAGCTGTCAAAGTGCATAAGAAAAATGCTTCTACCTTATTAATACTAGTTTAAATTTCGTTTACTGTTTGTCACAAAATTAAATGGTTTGATTATTTATTTTTTTCAGATTTCCATATTGTTGTATCATTCTAATTTTAACAAAAATACATTTTCTATTCATTTAAACATAATTTAATTTTGGATGTTACATGTCTTCTGATTGGCTGACGTTATTGTGTGCGCCCATACACATAATTTAGTCATGTGACCGTGACGTCATGAATGTTTTTTCATGGTTTTCTACGGTTTAAAATGGAATTAAGAATTAAATTATAAGAAATGACTGTACTATTTTTTCTGTCTATTTGAAATAACATAAAAAATGTGGTGCACACTGTAAAGGGCATACGATACAGTTTTGATCCTGTATTTACAAGTTGATGAAAATTTGCATATAGGCTATTTTTTACCTGATTAAATCAAATATGTAATAAAAAATATACCTTCATGTGCTACTTTTTGAGTTAAATGAGGTCGAAATTTTGTATTTTTGCTCAAAATTCGGATTTGTGGCCGTATTTTCCCTTTCGAAAGAAAGACATAACTTTTTTGTTTTAAAAGATAAACACAAATTGTTTTTTGTGAAATAATTTGTAATTTCTGTTTTGTATACGTAGTCTAAAGAGTTATGCCTTTTTTGTTCAATAGTAACTCATATTTATCAAATGGTTAAGAATTGAGAAAAACACGTCATTTTTTGCTGTATATTTTTCAAAATTAAAAAAATTGCACTATTTACAGTTTTATAAAATTTGGTCCACATAATCTCCCTGCAAAATGAAACAAAATGTCGTTTTAAAAAAAGGGGGTCCATGCACTCGTTTTCAAATTAAATCAGTTTGAATGATAAAAATCAGTCGAAAAATGCATCTTTTCCCGATATGTCACAGTTTGATGTCGCGAAAATAACATTTTACGTTAGCAACGTCATTACCTCCCCTGTAACTGTATCGTATGCCCTTAAATAACCCGCTACACACGTTATTCAGTGTGCACCAAATTTTCTATGTTATTTCTTCATAGACAGAAAAAATATTACAGTCATTCCTTAAATAATTAAAATAGCTCCAATGCCACTAGTTTCGAATTAATGTATTTTGCATTGCAAAACTCATCTGTAGTATAAATAATAGTTTTGTCTTATTATAACAGGTTCTATTTCTTTGTAATGAAAGTTAAAATGTAAATGTGTTTATTAATATTAAATGAAATGTTTTAAATCCGACTTTGAAATAAAAATATTCAGCTTGCACATTTCTTAATTAAAATTTCCTCTTTTAAATATTGATCTTCACATCTTCATGAAAAAAACAAATTTGTAAGTTTCCTGTTAAAATATAAAAGAGAGTATACTGTTTTTTTAAATTGCAAATGTTTTCTTTGTAGTTTATAGCTATATTGCTATTTGATATATATTAACTGAGAATACATGTGTGTATACAATTTATACAGAATACAACCTATGATAAACTTAAATTTAGATTTTAAAGATACATAACTACATTACTAAATATAATTCATGCATGTTTATAAGATCATTAAGTAAATGAAAAATAAATATCAGCTCAGTCCTCAATTTGAATATTTTAACAGGAAAATCAAATGCTAGATAAGAGATGCTGACACAAAGCACTACTGGATAAAAAATAAGCTTGACATTCACCATGCACCATGCAAAAACAAGTAGGTTATTCTCTTCCATATAAAATAATAAAATCATTAATCAGCAAGTCAGCAAGTACATTTGCGGTTACAATTGTTTGATATTTTTGGCAGAATATTAAAATAGCAAAAAGTGGTGTGACAAAAAAAGCCTTTCTTCCTAGCATCATTTTCCAAAATTAATGATTTATTTAAACAATTCTTGTTCATTCAACAATATACACATATGTTTCATTTCCTCTTATTATTATCAGTCACTTTCCTGCTAATCAAAAATTCTCTAGCTAATACCTTCTCAATTTGTCATAAATAATCCTTACTTTTCTTAACCATGTGCAGAGTAATCCTTGAAACATTTACTTTTTTAATTTTCACCAATGAGTAACTACAGTTTGCAATATTTCTAATAAGTTATCACTGAAGTTCCATCATTGCAAACTTCTTAATAATACAATTGAGCTAATGTTAGGTAAAACGTAAGGATGAATAAACTCAAAGTGTTAAATAAACTTCTAAAGACCACACAGCCTCCTGGTGAGAGATTTTCTCTCAGAGTTGGAGACCCATTGGTGGCCTTCAGCTGCTTTTTTCTTTGGTCAGGTTGTTGTCTCTTTGACACATTCCCCCATTTTGATTCTGAATTCTATTCTGATTTATATACTCATTGTAAAACTAAATTTGATCTACAGTTATTAAATTCCTTAAAAGGGATATTCCTTGTTGATTCCAACAATTCTAAGATAGCTTAAATTTTCAATAGATACCTGGATACAATGCATATTAATTAAATCATGAAGAAAATATAGGATTTGTTTTGTCATGGCACTAAAGACTGTTCTATTGTAAAGTTGAAAAAAAACCTATATTGTAACTGTTTTCAATAATTTTATAGGAATCCCACCAAGGCTAAAAATATTGAATTCTATCTTATAATGCTTGTGTTCTCTAGTTTACCCAAGTACAAATATATGTTAGAGTAATAAAAAAAAGCCAAAATTGTCAATTTAATTCATTTCAGGAAATTCCTCAGTTTCACTTTGTACAGGGTTGCTGCTAACAAGGCAGCTATTAAACTAAGAGTTCAAAATGGTGAAGATGAAATCATTCCTTTGAAATTTTATGGACGCCATCACAAGTTGGTTAGCCATTATGAAATAACATTGTCAAATAAACAACACATTCCAAGATGGCACCAAGTTAATTTCATTTTATATTTTTAAAGAGTTAAGACATTTGTTAAAAGTTTTGTTCTTTTCAACTTGAATCAAATATTAGGAAAAATAGCTTGGATTTTGAAAAAAGTCAATCAAAATTCTTACCCTACCCCCCTCCCTATTATTGACAATTTTCTCTCAATATTGAACATTCAACAACAAACAAGGTAACAAACATATTTATATTACTTTACATGGTAAAATGTGACTACTGTATTATAGAAATGCATATTGTAAAATTTATCTAAACCCACTATAATTCAAACAGACTGTTAGAAGAAATCCATACATTCTTGTTACCCAGAGTCACTAGGTACAGAGATTCACAAATAGTAGTTAGATACATTTTACTAACCTTTTTAATCATTCATATTTTTTTTATGAAAGTATATTTTTGTTTTAAAATAAATTATTTTGGGATGAATTCAATTCCAATTTTTAGCAAACTAAATAATTACTTAGGGTATTCATAATTTAAGTAAAAAAAAATCTTTCAGAAACAAGCTTAAATTATTAAACTCCAGCTAGTCACAGTTTGAGTTGCCACCCTTTGCTTATAAATCAAATAATGCATTTAATTCAACTATAGATATATCATCATATAAAAAAATGCTAGAAAAGTTTACCTTAAATAAATTCACTCTCTTCAATACAATCACACAGGTGTGAAAAAATAGTCAGGTGGTAAAATATGAGGCACAAAACTTTGAAAAACACTTGAGGACTTAAATTTGGAGGACACTGGTCTCCCAATGGTTTTCTAAACTTTACTGAGGCAAACATGATATGTTTCAATAAAGCAATATATTGTGTGTCTAAATACTTTAGCACATCTCAGTATACACAAAACAACCCAAGTATCTGTGTATTTCAATTTTTATGTACAACTACCTTATTTGACAACAGGAAGGAAAGCGATTTACTTGAATATATATTTTACCGACAATAATTGAGTGGAAACCTACCTATTAAATTTTGCACCTAGAAAACTCTGGTTTGACAAGAATGTTGATTATGTTGTTTACTTGTTGTGGATTCATCAGTATTCTTGAGGTAAACCATTTTTGTGGTTTTTTTTGGGGTATTAGTGAACCAAAAATGTATATGTTCAACTTATTACTATTTGTCTAAAGCTTTTATGTAGACTTTGTCAAAACAACGAATTCCAATATCCACAAAATTTTAATGTTAAATCAATCCGCAATAACTCATTCTCATGAAATTAAATGAATCCACAGTTTTGACAACCTACCTAAAACATTGTGAGACACTATAAATGTCATGGTAGGCCGTCCCAAACCTTTCCAACTAGATTTCAAAAAAGAAACCTCTGTTCTAATCAAGTCCACAATAAATTTTGAATCAAGAGACAGGTAAAACTGTTGTTGGTCCATAAACTACAAAATAGAAAATTTCTCAATTTGTAGAAATTGTATTATTAAGGTATGGAAAACTCCTGTGTGCCATGAATGCCATAAAATGGAGTCAATCAGTTCTGTTTTGCTGGGTTGCTACCATACAAAACAAAATGAAGAAATAGTTCCATAAGAGCAAAATCATTGTTTTGGATATATCTCTGTGATAACTAAGCTAAGACTTGAGAAATTTAACAATGATGACAGGAGTCAATCTAAAAAAATTACTCTACAAAAAAGGTCATATGAGCTAAATGAGTACATATCAGAAACAGTAACCCTTAATATGAGACACATATGAGAAATATGACATATGAGAAATATTCAAGAATTTCTGTGCACAATTTGCCATATCCTCAATAGATTATGATACCATGTGTATACAGACTTTAGGAAGTGATATAAGACTCTGGGTTTAATAAATTAAATCTCCAAGAGAACACAATACATTGTTAAATAGATATACAAGACATAATGAATATTGCAGATTAGGAATTCTAAAACAGAAATTGGAGGATGAAAAAGTTATTTGAACTTGGGGATTAAAAAGTATTAAATGTTAAATAAAAAGAGTGAAATACACACAGTTTTACGATGTCAAAACTGGTAACTTTTATATAGCTACTTTAAATTTGTTTCAGAAAAAAAATAAAAATTATTATTTTCAGAACTTGATAAATTATTGCAAAAATGATGAACTATAAAAATATGATTCATAGATAATAAATATTAGAACAACAATATATTTCCATCATGAAATAATGTAAATTTCTTTAAAATCTATAGAAAGCAAAAGCCTGATAACAATAGCTAGGCAGTTCAAATTTATAATGTCATTTTTGATATTAATTAAACATTTGCGTTTGATGATATTCTTGATTTAATATGTCTCTATGTTATGTCACATTACAATCATTCAGGAGCATTCAAATTTAAAAGAACTTAACTATAGCTTGATGTTCAAAGTTATTTTATAAAGACCAACATCAATATTTATACAGTAACCTTTGTCCTATGGTAATACCTTTGGCTGACCAGTTTGAAAAACTGTAATTACAATTTGTCCATTAAAATTTTACAATAGGTATTGTAAGAGATTATTAACAGGTGGTCATTAGAATTACAAAGTAGGACAAAGGTTGCTGGATAAGTACAGCAAGTGTTAGTAGAAAGAAGCTATGAAAATAGATTATTGTTAAAATCATTTGAGAAGCCTTACATTATTCTAATTGGAGAACTAACAGGTTTTTTTTATAAAAGAATATATCATAGTCTTATGTAAAAAGAACACGAGAACATTGATCTAATTCTTCTTTCAGATTTCAGAATGCGTTTTTGTAATAGCTTTTGTCTAATATCTTATTTCAAAAGGCTATCATTTAGTTTTTTCTCTAGTCACATAATAAAACCTTTTTCATTGAACAATTCTTGAAAAATCTGAGAATTTGCACAACTGTATGTCAACAGCAGTATATGAAATACAGGAATGTGCACAGCCTATAGCTTGAATACAGCACTGTGCTCATGTACCTTTTTCAATTTTTGGCAATGTATTAAAAAAAACAATTTATTTTATTAATATTATCCATTTTCACTTTTTACTTTGATAAAAGCATCAAATCGAACAAACCCTTATGATAACTGCTTGATATATTATTGAAAGTGTACAAAACATGATCTTGAATTTATTGGTTTACCACCTAAGGAATTATGGGTAACTTCATTGTCTGTACAAGGAATTATGGGTAACTTCATTGTCTGTACAAGGAATTATGGGTAACTTCATTGTCTGTACAAGGAATTATGGGTAACTTCATTGTCTGTACAAGGAATTATGGGTAACTTCATTGTCTGTACAAGGAGTTATGGGTAACTTCATTGTCTGTACAACAAAAATGAAGATTCTGAAACAGCAAACTGTATCACATCATTATTTTATGTTTGTTCCTTTACCTGGATGTCAGTTTCTGGAACAACAATACATTTGTACGCATAATGGAATAATCTGCTAAGCTTATGCTTACATTTAGTGATATGAAAATGCATCAAGCAACAACAGAAATCAAAAGGCACAGTGGCATAGTAACAATATTAGTCTATAAACTACACATACATAATTTTCATGCATTTTAGATTCATCAGGTAGAAATCATCTCACTAGTGGCATGTTGTAAAATTAAAATTGACTATGAGAAAACATTAAGCTTAAGATTTTTCTTAATATACATTTTAAAATTTTAAAATGGAAAGCCACCACAGATATGTCCATGTTATTCCAACATATTCTATCAAAATATCTAAAATGCTTGAAAATAGAAGGTAAGGGTTAATAAATACATATAATTAATATAAATGGGTTAAATCAGACCTATAAATACAGAAGATAGATCAACTATAACGGTGGGTCTGCCAAGCATTCGCCAGTTCCTGGATAAGTATTCCACGTCCGTCTCAATCATGTTTACTAACAGATTTATATCAAGGGAAAGATAAAACTGTCTCTGATCAACAAACTGAAATAAAATTTTAATCAATTTGCCTTTCAAACCTTTTCACATAAACTTTGAAAAAAAATAATTCAAGATATGTCTGAAAATTAATATTTCAGACGGCTTGTTTAAACTGGAATAATTTGAATTTTTCAGACTTTGTACCATTGTTGATTCAGCATAAAATAAAAACAAGAATGTGTCCATAGTACACGGATGCCCCACTCGCACTATCATTTTCTGTGTTAAATGGACCATGAAATTATGGTAAAAACTCTAATTTGGCATTTAAATTAGAAAGATCATTTCACAGAAAACATGTATACTAAGTTTCAAGTTGATTAAACTTCAAGTTCATCAAAAACTACCTTGACCAAAAACTTAAACCTGAAATTTGCACTATCATTTTCTATGTTCAGTGAAACGTGAAATTGGGGTCAAAACACTAATTTGGCATTAAAATTAGAAAGATCATAGCATAGGGCACATGTGTACTGAGTTTCAAGTTGATTGGACTTCAACTTCATCAAAAACTACCTGACCAAAAACTTTAACCTGAAGCGAGACGAACGAACGGAAGGACAGGCGGAAGGACGAACGGACCCACAGACCAGAAAACATAATGCCCCTCTACTATTGTAGGTGGGGCATAAAAATAATTGCATTGCTCTGAATGCATATCTGAAAATGGCATGATATCCATTTCTAGCATGACTGTGGCAATTTATGGATTTTGTTTTCTCTAAAAAAACTACTTATTCTGAAAATAATGAAAAATTATGGAAAATATAAGCAGTAAAAAGGAAACTATTAAATTTGTTAATTCACACTTTTTTATATAGATTTATGATCACACACAAAATGAAATATACACACAGTGTTCTCCCCAGAAATTTTGGATATCATCACATTTGGCATAAAAAAAATAAACTGAATTTTTTTCAATGTTATTTATCGCGTCATGGCAATGCTCTATTTCCTTTACATTATATATGTTATTGTTTATTACAAAATGTATTATATTGCTTGCATGCTATAGGCCCTCTTTTAGTGAATAAAAATGTATTGCACCGTTATAGCACTGTTAGCCTTGGAAAGACAAGAGTATGTGTCCATAGTACACAATGACCCTCTCACACGTTCACATGTACATGTTTAGTAAACTGAAGACTCTCTGTCAAAACTTCAATAAGGCATGAATTTCAAAAAGTTCACATCCCCTGTACAAAGTTTCAAATTGATGTAACCACAAGTTCATGGTAAACTATCTTAAACCAAAAGTTAAGCCATATACATGAAGAACAAACAGACAAACAAATGGATGGAGATGACAGACTGATGCACAAACTTGGAAACATAAAGCCCCTTACTATTATAAATCAGTAAGAAAAACCAACACCAGCTAATGTTATGAAATTTGCAGAAATATTAAAAGACACAAAATGTACATCTTTGATATCATTTTACTTATTTCAAAGAATCTCAATTCTCGATAAATCCTTTGTTAATTTTGGAGTTTAGAATGATGGCAATTTTCACTGAACTATTGTACACATTTTTGTATAGGCTGTATCTAATGCCACGTTCACACACACATTTAATTCGAATTGAATTTGAATAGAAATCGTTAATGGCGTTCACACACTCTTCGTTTTTAATTTGAATTTGATTTGAATTCAAATTATTCCATTCGCATTAGAAATACGTTTTTGTTAATAGGAATTAAAAGTTAATGTCGTTCGGACAGGAGATTGAGTTTGACGTGCATTGCAATTCGAATTAGTTAATGCGAATCGAATTCAAATTACGTGTGAACTCAGCATTACTTTACACTTGATGAATATTCTTTACATATCATTTAAGATAAACTTTTTGAGGATTTTTATTCAGTGGAAAAATATATCGTAACATGCTGTTAAACCTAACATTACAAGAGTTTACTTTGAATTTAAATAAAGTTTGCTATTAAATACAAATAAATCAAAGGCAAATTTCATGTATGGTTGGGTAAGAATTCTACCAACAAATTATAAATTTTGGAATTATGGTGAAGTTATCTCAAAACAGAAACAGTAAGAATTTGAAAGTACAATGTTAATGCAGAATACAGCCAGATGAATACAGGTCTGTGATGAGTAGTCATGCAAAGATGGAAGTGGTTGATCCAAATCATACAAAAATAGAGGGAAAAAATGTGTGAGTTATGTTAGAAAGATATAAATGCTTAAGCATACAGTGACACAGTATAAAATAAGGAGATGTGGAAGAATTCCAATGAGACAATTATCCACCAGAGTTCAAATGATATGGATGTTAGCAATATGCAAGCTATGCAGTGAAAAAAACGTTACACATGGATCTATTTGATGAATAATACATTACATGCATGACGATTCATCCATGATTTGTGATGTTATTGTAATGTTAATCAAATGGGTCCATGCTGATTGGTGAAAAATAAATTGCACATAAAATAAGAGATATCAAAAAACTATTATGATTAATTTTTTGGATGGGTTGAACAGCAGTTATCCACAAACATATAATGAAGTTAAAATCAAGTCTTTACATTAAGAACAGTTGCGGTAAGGAAATGCAAGAAACAAAAGATGAGCAGCCTATAGAAATTTAATGATGTTTGTTTTCATTTAAATGAAGAATATGATATTTTACATGTTATTGAGATGACATATGATGGAAATACTTTGTTGATGACATGCTGACAGAACCTTTAAATAAGTTTTAAATCTAATTTGTATTCATTTTCAGTGATTATTTTTCTTTTAACATTATGGGTAATGTTTTGGGCATCACTATTGCACCTTTTTATTAGAAACAACAGGATGTCATCAACGTCTCAGGACTTGAAACCTAGGACCTAAGCTCTGTGTTATAAGTCAGCACACTAACTGACTGTGCAAAAGAGTAGTTCCTAAGCTTAACAGCTTATGGCTAACTAAGTATCTACTACTCAAGTAAAGTAATCCTGTCCAACTTCCCCAATCTCAAGATTAATCATTATCACCATCATCTCTAACCACCTTGTGTTTTTTAAGTTTGGTAGATTAAAAATACTAGATTTAGTTCATCTTATAGTTTCATACATTGCTTCTTTTATAATTTACACCTAACTTTTTTACAGTTTTAATAAATCAGTTTTAAGGTAAACGACCTTCAAAGATAAATACATCATTGTCACTAAGTTTTAAAGTAAACATTTAAGTTAACAATCAGAAAAGTGGAAAACATTGATGTGCCTCGTCTACAATGCGTGTCATTAGCAAGCATAGTTGATATACTCTTGAGTGTAACTGATTATTTTGTTGCATATAATCTTTGATTTTTAGCTCAATTTTAAAGCAAAAAAGCAATGTGAGGTGCACTGTGTAAGAATACAATATTGCATTAACTGTAGCATTTTCAATCAAATTCCTTATTTGGTGAAAATTGAATTATCTGCAAACTGCAAAAATCTCAATCTACTATTTAGTAACCATTTTAGTGACTTTTTAGTGTGCTTTCTAAGCTCACAATACATTCTATAAAATCGAAAATTTATATAGTAAAACCCAATTTACCTTTTTGTTAAAGAGTGAATTGCAGAAATTTTGAGATTTTATTATAAGCACAAAACCAAATTAAAGCATTGATAAAAAGCAATTTATTTGCTATTTTTAGAAGCACACCTAAAGATTCTTCTAGAACTGGAATGATAATTGTAGGTCTCCCAATCATTCTCCAATTATTAGAAACATAATCCAACTCATTTTTCAAAGCATATACTTTATAATCCATATCTAGCGAAAGGTAAAACATATGAGAGTCTATGGTCTGAAAGCAAAAAAAATAAACTATTCAACAAAGTTATATCAACTAATAAGTCATCTTTTCGTATTTTCTAATTTTAATTTGATTAACTTCAAATACCCAAAACAAATTTGGACTGAACATTATACATTAAGACCAAGTAATCAGAACCTATCTTTCCATTTTGGTTTTAATCTATATATATAGAATGTCACAAATACTGGAGTTTCAGGATTACATGATAAAGAAATTAACTTTTTCTGTGGGTAATGGTATTTAATATACTCAGCTAGTTTAATAAAAATAAGAAGATGTGGTATGATGCCAATGAGATAACTATCAACAGAGTATAAATAATTTAGAAGTAAGCAATTATAAGTCACATTCTTCTAAAATGAACAAAAAAAGAAACCTGTAGTGACAGCTGTTGAAGGTCTGATATGTAAAAATGTGAAACAGTTCAAAAGAGAAAACTAATAGACAAATGTATAACAATAGAATTTAAGAAAAACCAATATGAAAACATCTACCAAAGACAACCACTGAATTTCAGGTAGGTAGATTGATAATATATATACGTCAAAAAAACATTTTTTAACAAGGGGACTGATCTATGCACTACAAAATGCAATAAAAACGTATATATATACATCAATCAAATAATAAGTTTGCATTCTCTGCAATAAAACAAGCTTCAAATGCTTTAAATATATTATAGAAAATCCAAATGTAACTGGTGGGTGTTTCAAACCTAGCAATTTTGAAGATACTGGCATAATAAAGAGTGGTCTTCCGACCATTCTCCAGTGTACAGATAAGATATCTACGTCTGTCTTGAATGCGTCACAACGCAAATCAATGTCACATGGAAGATAAAACTGAGTCTCATCAACAAACTGAAAATTAATATTATCTATTTATATCTTTCAATTAACATTTTGTCAAATTTAAATTACAAGGTTAAGTGAAGGTTGAAATTCTAAACGTTAAATATCATGAACAGATTGAATATCAGAGTTTAATCAATAAAATATATAAATATATAAAACACATTAATGTCCCTTACAATATTTTTTCTTTTACATACTATAATTTTAATTTCGAAAATAAAAATAAAACTAAATTCTTTTTTATTTTCAATTATATTTAGAGAGAAAATCTTGATTTTATCAAGCTTATGACAACAGAACACTGATGAAATACAATTATACATTGACAATAAAATAGACACAAATATCTATTTTACCGGTTCTGGTTTCAATATATGTATTTTTTTCTCTCAAATTTTCTAATCAATTCTATGTAATAACGTTTGAACCAATGTAAGTAATATCATATAATAGCATACCTGTGGTATAAAGGCTAACATCTGTTCATTCATCACATATAATTTACTTGTAGCCAACAGACCAACTTCACTAGAAGGTCTACCAGTTAATCCTAACTTCTTATTTTTACCTACAATTGATGATTTAAATTAATTTAATTTTAACTGATTCAAAAGTGAATTTAATTTATACTTTTTTTCAGGTTGATAATTTATATAATATGAGATACTGAGTTCAAACATTTTTTGCAGTGTTCTAAACTGTGTCTTCCATATTTGGTATTTTATTTAACAAAAAGAGGTGGATACTGTTAATTTGTCCTCTGCTGACAAAATACCTGTTTACAGATTTAGAAATCTCTCAGGATAGACATGTATAATCTGTAGAATTGCTCACTTACTATATAGCAAACCATAGATCTATAGGAATCATGAAGCTATAACATAGAGCTTATTTCCTAATTCTTGTAGAATATGACTTTGGTTGGATTGTTTGTATAAAAGATTGCTTAAGCATTGTAATTTAGATTGACATCTGCAAACAATATAACATATGTGAAGTTAAACATGTATACATTATATCAGGGACTTAAATTTGATTGGATGTTCTCTTTGAGTTACGAACACCCAATTGTACATGTTAACATTTCTAAGATCAAACTACATACCTAGTAAAGAGTAGATCTGAGTTAATACTCTAGCAGGATATACATGTATAGGATTAACCTGTGCCACTGTCTGGACACTTATTCCATGTTCCTCTAACTTATCCTGCATCCAGTTATCTTCTGCTAATACTACAACTGAAAGCAAATAAGATTGGAAATTAACAGATTAACATAGAAAAAGGGGTTCTTTAAAAAAATATTAAATAATTCATATTTCATGTTTGTAAAGCTATCATCAAGCCATAATTTGTATAGTGTGAATTTATATTTGTAGCTTAACACATTTTATCTGTTTGCAAGATTTTGTACACTTAATAACCCTGTATCCTACATAGGGGCATACTAATAGATTAAAAGAAGAAATTTTAACCTGAACCGTGGATTTGACCAACTTACAATATTAATATCCACCAATCTTAAAGAGCTGCCCAATTGTTATCCTCTAAGATCTGCCTCTGATAATACAGGATTATACATATTCAACACTAATACATAATAAACAAGTAGATGAAAAGCAATTTCTTCTATTCTGAACTCTTGATAATGTTGGATAAAACAAGAACATCTTCAACATTACAAATTTATAAAATAATTGATTTTTATTTAATTACACACTAACCTTGTACAACAATATCAGGTTTAGGTTCAGACACCAGTCTTCTGTTCAATGGATCTAATTCTCCCGGGGATAGGAAACCCTGAAAACAATATAAAATAAAAACAAAGGTTTAGGTTCAGACACCAGTCTTCTGTTCAATGGATCTAATTCTCCCGGGGATAGGAAACCCTGAAAACAATATAAAATAAAAACAAAGGTTTAGGTTCAGACACCAGTCTTCTGTTCAATGGATCTAATTCTCCTGGGGATAGGAAACCCTGAAAACAATATAAAATAAAAACAAAGGTTTAGGTTCAGACACCAGTCTTCTGTTCAATGGATCTATTTCTCCCAGGGATAGGAAACCCTGAAACAATATAAAATAAAAACAAAGGTTTAGGTTCAGACACCAGTCTTCTGTTCAATGGATCTATTTCTCCCAGGGATAGGAAACCCTGAAACAATATAAAATAAAAACAAAGGTTTAGGTTCAGACACCAGTCTTCTGTTCAATGGATCTATTTCTCCCAGGGATAGGAAACCCTGAAACAATATAAAATAAAAACAAAGGTTTAGGTTCAGACACCAGTCTTCTGTTCAATGGATCTATTTCTCCCAGGGATAGGAAACCCTGAAACAATATAAAATAAAAACAAAGGTTTAGGTTCAGACACCAGTCTTCTGTTCAATGGATCTAATTCTCCCGGGGATAGGAAACCCTGAAAACAATATAAAATAAAAACAAAGGTTTAGGTTCAGACACCAGTCTTCTGTTCAATGGATCTAATTCTCCTGGGGATAGGAAACCCTGAAAACAATATAAAATAAAAACAAAGGTTTAGGTTCAGACACCAGTCTTCTGTTCAATGGATCTATTTCTCCCAGGGATAGGAAACCCTGAAACAATATAAAATAAAAACAAAGGTTTAGGTTCAGACACCAGTCTTCTGTTCAATGGATCTAATTCTCCCGGGGATAGGAAACCCTGAAACAATATAAAATAAAAACAAAGGTTAAGGTTCAGACACCAGTCTTCTGTTCAATGAATCTAATTCTCCCAGGGATAGGAAACCCTGAAACAATATAAAACAAAAACAAAGGTTTAGGTTCAGACACTAGTCTTCTGTTCAATGAATCTAATTCTCCCAGGGATAGGAAACCCTGAAACAATATAAAATAAAAACAAAGGTTTAGGTTCAGACACCAGTCTTCTGTTCAATGGATCTAATTCTCCCGGGGATAGGAAACCCTGAAAACAATATAAAATAAAAACAAAGGTTTAGGTTCAGACACCAGTCTTCTGTTCAATGGATCTATTTCTCCCAGGGATAGGAAACCCTGAAACAATATAAAATAAAAACAAAGGTTTAGGTTCAGACACTAGTCTTCTGTTCAATGAATCTAATTCTCCCGGGGATAGGAAACCCTGAAAACAATATAAAATAAAAACAAAGGTTTAGGTTCAGACACTAGTCTTCTGTTCAATGAATCTAATTCTCCCAGGGATAGGAAACCCTGAAACAATATAAAATAAAAACAAAGGTTTAGGTTCAGACACCAGTCTTCTGTTCAATGGATCTATTTCTCCCAGGGATAGGAAACCCTGAAACAATATAAAATAAAAACAAAGGTTTAGGTTCAGACACTAGTCTTCTGTTCAATGAATCTAATTCTCCCAGGGATAGGAAACCCTGAAACAATATAAAATAAAAACAAAGGTTTAGGTTCAGACACCAGTCTTCTGTTCAATGGATCTAATTCTCCCGGGGATAGGAAACCCTGAAACAATATAAAATAAAAACAAAGGTTAAGGTTCAGACACCAGTCTTCTGTTCAATGGATCTAATTCTCCCGGGGATAGGAAACCCTGAAACAATATAAAATAAAAACAAAGGTTTAGGTTCAGACACTAGTCTTCTGTTCAATGGATCTATTTCTCCCAGGGATAGGAAACCCTGAAACAATATAAAACAAAAACAAAGGTTTAGGTTCAGACACTAGTCTTCTGTTCAATGAATCTAATTCTCCCAGGGATAGGAAACCCTGAAACAATATAAAATAAAAACAAAGGTTTAGGTTCAGACACTAGTCTTCTGTTCAATGGATCTATTTCTCCCAGGGATAGGAAACCCTGAAACAATATAAAACAAAAACAAAGGTTTAGGTTCAGACACCAGTCTTCTGTTCAATGGATCTATTTCTCCCAGGGATAGGAAACCCTGAAACAATATAAAATAAAAACAAAGGTTTAGGTTCAGACACCAGTCTTCTGTTCAATGGATCTAATTCTCCCGGGGATAGGAAACCCTGAAAACAATATAAAATAAAAACAAAGGTTTAGGTTCAGACACCAGTCTTCTGTTCAATGGATCTATTTCTCCCAGGGATAGGAAACCCTGAAACAATATAAAATAAAAACAAAGGTTTAGGTTCAGACACTAGTCTTCTGTTCAATGAATCTAATTCTCCCGGGGATAGGAAACCCTGAAAACAATATAAAATAAAAACAAAGGTTTAGGTTCAGACACTAGTCTTCTGTTCAATGAATCTAATTCTCCCGGGAATAGGAAACCCTGAAACAATATAAAATAAAAACAAAGGTTTAGGTTCAGACACCAGTCTTCTGTTCAATGGATCTTATTCTCCCGGGGATAGGAAACCCTGAAACAATATAAAATAAAAACAAAGGTTTAGGTTCAGACACCAGTCTTCTGTTCAATGAATCTAATTCTTCCGGGGATAGGAAACCCTGAAAACAATATAAAATAAAAACAAAGGTTTAGGTTCAGACACCAGTCTTCTGTTCAATGGATCTAATTCTCCCGGGGATAGGAAACCCTGAAAACAATATAAAATAAAAACAAAGGTTTAGGTTCAGACACCAGTCTTCTGTTCAATGGATCTAGTTCTCCTGGGGATAGGAAACCCTGAAACAATACAAATTTAAAACATACTGGTTGATTCATGGATTTTGTCACATTTTGGTGGATAGCAATTTTAATACCTGGTTGGCATCATTAAGCTGAAATTATTATGTACAAAAAAAACAGGACAGGTATATAGTAGGGGAAAACATTGTGTGTTTAACAAGGGCAATTTATCAAGGGAGCAATGTTTTTTTATTAGTTGCATTGACAGGTACTTTTAAAATCCTCTGTCAACAACAACTGACATATTTCTTGTTATAACAATATAATTATCATAAAACTAATTTAACAAGAGTGGACAGAGCTACTCTACTATGGTGAAGCAGTACTTAATATAATGAGTGAAAATATACATACCTCTGTAATTAGTTTAGCAAGTATATAAAGTGATTCTCCCCATAATTGTGGTAGTTTTCCAATGGCATGTCTTTCTTGACTTTGGGGCTTTTTCTTTTCAAGTTCAACCTGCAGCATAAAAATATTGAGGTCTTTTAAGATTTATTATTATCGTAAGAATTGATTTATTTTGCAATTATCAAAAAGCAAAGGTTTTCCTAAAGATAAATACCTTGTAATGTCTATAAGAACAAGAATGTGTCCCAAGTACATGGATGCCTCATCTGCACTATCATTTTCTATGTTCAGTAGACCGTGAAAATGAGATAAAATCTTCTAATTTGGCATTAAAATTAGAAAGACCATAGGGAACATGTTTAATAAGTTTCAAGTTGATTGGACTTCATTGTGTCATTTGGTTTCTTGTGAAGAGTTGTCTAATTGGCAAACATACCACATCTTCTTTTTTATATTATAAATATATGAACAAATTAGGAATGTAAGCAAGCAGACACATATTGAAACAATCACAAAAAACAAACCTTTCTTCTATTGACTTATTTGATTACCTTTTCATTTGGCACAACATACATTTCTGGTACATATGGAATGCCTTCCTCAGATTTAATGATCACAGTATCCATCAGCTTGGAATATAACTGGACCTGTAAACAGTTAAGACATGTTTTCAAAGGATTAGGCTCAGTAATGTCTTAATATGGCTCCTATTTCTAGCTTAAAGATAAAATGAATATCAAAGATAATCCAATGATTAGACAGAAATTGGGTCTTTTTAAAGAAAATCTTCATAATGGTGTTCTTTTAATGACATCACAAATGGTGCACAATTTCCTTTTCCAGAAAAATTCAAAGAAAACACCTCAATTGCCAATGATTTTCTGGACTGGAAACAAAAAAAGATCTTTTATCATAATATTAGTTACCTGTATTATAATTTACATATCTGACTTGAATATATATCTAGTTTGTCTGTCTAAGCTTGCCCAAAATATTTTCTATGCCTAAATTTCGGTTAAAATCCAGTTAATTTTGTAATCTTTCAACAAAATCTCTACTTTTGGCCTACTTGGTTTCTAAATATTACTGAGTTAATATAAGATCAACTTGAGTGATTTTAACTAAATAAGATATTTTTTTCTCCTGAAACAATAAACTTTTAAATATTTGAGGCAAAAAATGACCCTTACACAAAAATCTCAAATTTTGGTGGGAAAATACTTTTACCTTTTAGATTTCATTGTTCTATCAAAATTTTTATAGAAATAAATTAGTTTCACCACAGTATTGATAAAAAAAAATTAACATGACTATGGATACAAACTTTTTTTTATTAGTTCAATATTAAAAATACTTTAAACCAACAAAAAAACAATTTTTTATTTCAACTAGAAATTTATAAAAAAATTCAATCTTGTATAAGACTTTGATAGAGTTTTAATGTAGTTACTTATACAAAAATCTTGCTTACCTCCTCTTTGTTATTAAAGAAGGCTGCATCAAGTAATAGGTATGCAAAGAACATAGGCCACTGACATTCAATGTGTTCAAACACTTGTAGTTCCCATGGTTCATAGTGTAAGCGGTTTCTATCCTGAAAATTAATACACCAAAAACTTGTATTTTGTTATCCAACCACAATACATTAGTATAAATTCATAAATCAGTGTGTTCATTTGTTATTGTAATTTCTTGACAATCATCTAAAATGCAAGATCAATTTATGCAAAATTACTGAAACATTCATAATTTTAGCACTTTGGGCTAATTTTTAGATGATCTTTCTCTAAAATGGAAGTGGCCGCATTTGTGTTCAATCTTAATATTGAAATACATGTTGTATTTGATGATTATGCATAACATATATATAGAAGGTTGAGACTGATAAAAAATGAGGCTACTTCATTTTTTGGACAGAAAAAAAATCTGAAATAAAATGCTCCACTGAGCGCAGCCTGATTCGACCGCAGTGGTTGAACCTTGAACAGTTTGGGCAAATTTGGACACAATATACTGTCTGAACTTGGATCGTGATCAAATTTTTTACATAGTTTAGGTTTCTGACACAAAATAAATGTCAAGATCTTACAAATTTATTGAGCAATACTGTGCAATTAAAGATTTCTTCTTGAAACATTTCAAATATTTGATTAAAAATATTTGATAAAAAAAATTGGAACCCCCCAAAGTTTTAGATTCCCACCTATAGAGCAATTACTACCACACTATATCCCAGTATATTCCTTAGTAGTATGGAATCTTGTAGTACAATTTCAGAGAGATCCATACACTTAAACACAAGTTATTGTCTGGAAACTAGAAAAATACTTGTTTTTGGCTCTTTTTTGGTCCCTTATTCCTGCATGAAATGGGCAATTACCCCCAAACTCAACCCAATCCTTCCTTTTGTGATATGGAACCTTGTGGTACAATGTCAGAGATATCCATACAATTACACACAAGTTATTGTCCAGAAACAACAAAAACGGTTGTTTTTGGCCCCTTTTTTGCTCTTAATTACTAAACTGTTGACACCATAACCCCTAAAATGAATCCAAACCTTCTACTTGTGATATTTAACATTGTGGTACAATTTCAGAGCAATTGAAATACTTATACACAAGTTATTTTCCTGAAAGTAGAAAAATGCTTGTTTTGGGCCCCTTTTTGGCCCCTAATTTTAAAACAGTTGGGACCATCATCCCCAAAATCAATCCCAACCTTCCTTTGTGGTATTGAACCTTCTTATCAAATTTCATAGAGATCCATTCACTTTAACTAAAGTTATTGTCCGGAAACCAAATGTGTTCTTCATGACAATTTGAGGTAAATGAAACACTTCAATGTTCAATGTGAATATGTACAACTAGTCTCTGATAACATAAGATATTGCCTCGTGTACATACATACATTCATGTAAAGATAAGCAAATATAATGCTATGTAATTTTATGTTTTAAGTAAAGCTTACCTCTTTTGCCGTCCAGTGACCATCTCTAAGAAATCTAGCACAACCATACTTTCCCTATTTATTAACAAAGAAAAGGAAACTAATACTATGCTTCTAAAACTATTATGTGTCATTTAACACATGGTCTGATTTTATGTGTCAGTCTACTACAAGTCCGAAGACCAATATTTGGCCAATTTTTTTATGTGTTTAAACAATGTTTTGCAAATATTTGCTATTGGGAATAAAATTTCACTATTCTTGGCCATTGGACTTGTGGTTAACAATACAGACTAATAAATGTGATGTGATAAAATAGTGATTCTTCACATTAAAACACCTGAGTTTTCTATCTTTCCTTAAAAGGCATTAGTAATTGTATCTTCCAGTATTTGGAACAATATAATGTTGAATTGTTTATAAGTTTTTGATTCTATGAATTATAAGTTTGTACCCTGTATCTTGTGTTCATCACTCACTACTAACATCCTATTTAGAGCAACAAAAAAGAAAAGATAAGAAATGTTTGCTATCTTTTATCACTAGTATTTAACATAAGAAATGTTTGCTATCTTTTATCACTAGTATTCAACATAAGAAATGTTTGCTATCTTATATCACTAGTATTTAACATAAGAAATGTTTGCTATCTTTTATCACTAGTATTTAACATAAGAAATGTTTGCTATCTTTTATCACTAGTATTTAACATGAGAAGACAAATAAGAATTATTTTTTTTGCTATATTCTCAATTTTCATGACATAAATATTTAAAAAATTTACATATCTGTGCCAAAATATTAAGAAACCAACCTGTAATTTTTCTTTAATCATGTTCTTGGTTTCCTCAATTATTCGAGTATCATCTACTGCAAATGCTGGAAAACTTAATATGGACAACAAAGCTGCATCTATTTCCTACAAAATGTACAGAAAATAGTCAGTTGTACTACAATAAAATTGAGAATGGAAATGGGGAGTGTGTCAAAGAGACAACAATCCCACCAAAGAGCAAATAACAGCCGAAGGCCACCAATGGGTCTTCAATACAGTGAGAGAAACTCCCGCACCCAGAGGCTTACCTCAGCTGGCCCCTAAACAAAAATGTATACTAGTTCAGTGATAATGAACGTCATACTAAACTCTGAAAAAAACAAAACTTTTATACCACATAACACAAAAGAACCCAAATCATACTCTTTTGCAATATTCTTTTTTGCTATAATTAGACATTTTCACATGAAACAGCTTAAGGTGGTACCTAACACTACTGGGAGATAACTCTGTAAAATCAGCTAAACGTTTTAATTACGTTGTGTTGGTAAGGGAATATTAAGCTTCTCAATGATCAAAATAAGTGTTTGTCAAGCTGCTATATAACCAGTGTAATTTTTCTGATAAAACGGTTGG
This sequence comes from Mytilus edulis, assembly GCA_019925275.1. Lineage (NCBI taxonomy): Eukaryota > Metazoa > Mollusca > Bivalvia > Mytilida > Mytilidae > Mytilus > Mytilus edulis. The sequence continues at coordinate 33,936,105 of CM034361.1, read as the reverse complement.
TTCAAATTTTTTGAAATTTTTTTATATATTTTTGTCAAAGGGTCAAAGTAAATACTTTGTCAAAATTTTATGAAAATTAAACGAGCAAAATCAATTTTAGTTAAGGTGTTGGGTACCACCTTAAGTCATTTTACTTTATATAAAATTACCTCTGCAATTATTTTTCAGCAATGATACGTTATTTCAATTACCTCTGCTATAGTAACCATTACTGTATAGACCAATCTGTCTAAGGGTACTTACTTTGGAATTTGATTCTCTGGGTAACATTGAGTGAAGAATGGCCTGTAATAGATATTCATAAAAGTTAAACAGCTACAAATGTAAAAATCTTCATTTTACTTACTAACAAGAGAGATTCAGGATAATTCAAACTGTTGTTATTTCAAAGTAGAGATAGAAAAAGATGTATGTTTTGACATTTTTCTATGCACATGGCAATTTTATACACAAGACAAATTAAGCATACGTATGAATAAAACAGATCTACACTTTAAAAGGTTGACCACACTGTTCTAGTTTGACACCCTCAACCTTATGAAAACCTGCTGTAAGATGACATCTCCCATTATTAATGTTTTCATGCAAATGATCTTGTATTGATCCCAATACTGTATAGGTATCTGAAGTTATGACATGAATTTTGTTGGTAAAATGAAATAGAACACAGTAAATCAGTCTATATTAAAGGGAAACTTCGCAAAAAAATCAAAAATTGATATTATGTCCATTCTGTATAAAAATTCTCAAATTTATAGATATTAAAGTTTTATTCCGCTAGATAAGAGTTCACCATCGATTTTAAATTTTGAATATCAATTCTCTGCGTTCCGCCATTTTGTCATCTTCTACGATCAAAAATCACGATATGTCTATAAACCACAAAGGACCAAAACTACAGTAACCGATGTAGTCGTAATTGCGTGTCGATATCTTGTCAATCGTACGGTTGTTTTATCTGACTAACTAACTTGATACGGAAAATGTTCTTATTTTTTTTTAAATAATCATAGTCTGTTATTTTTAAACTGTTAATATTGGAATTAATTAAAAAGTCAAAGTTCAAATCATAAATAAGTGTTCCGTGAAAATTGTTTTCGAAAATGTAATTCGTTCATAATTTTTTAAAGTAATAAACTTTATTCAAATAAATTCGGATCTTCCCTCATCTGATCACCAGCATGGCTTAATTAAGGTATTACTCCCAAAGGTATTGTGAGGGGTGTGAGGTGACATGTCCAGGTATTCAAGCGATTTCCTGTCGGGCTTGCAAGTTCATGCATCGTTTCACTTCTGTAGGTATTGATCGGTGTACACGGCCGATAACTTATAACTTTCCATTTTGAACTATCAGGTTAATAATATACATCTCTGTCTTGCGTGTCCGAAAGTGATATAATATACTAGTCATTACTTAACTCATACGCTTGTTTATAAATAACATTTCTGGTGTAAAGAATATTATTTATAAAAATATAAAAATATAAATAATGCATAAAAAAAAGATTTGAAGAAATAAAAATCTATTTACATATTTTTTTCCAAGGGTTAATTTAGGAAAATGTAATATAAACTCGTTGTCAATAGTAAAAGACAGATTGGAACATACCAGAAATATTGATTTTAAAAAATGTACGCATTTGCAGACGATTCGTTTATACGCCTGGATAGAAAGTTACGGAACTATAGCGCAATTTAAATTATATACATGTATACATTGAACATAAGAAAGAAACATACATTTTGTGTAAATTGGGGTAAAAGTTTTGTAAATAGACTAGTCCACGTATGCCAACAGTATGTAATCAACGAATTCGATAGACTATTGTATACCAAAAGAAGAAGAAGAAGAACGTACTATACAAAATAGTTGAAAAAGGCTTTAGTAAACTCATCAGATGCATGAAAATACAAATACTATAAATACAATTGGAAGTTTTCGTTTTTGCAATTTGAGAGTAAATGATGTATCAAACCTTCAAGAATACGCATGTAATATGTGTCACTGGATAAAAAAAAAATCATCCTCAACACCTACTTCCGTATGGGACTTCCCCTTTCAGTGACCTGCAAATTTAACAGATGATACACTTTCTAAGATTTATATGTCCAACAACGACCCACTGCTCTACATGTGTTACTAACAGCCTAAGATAGCAATTCTTTTGTTAGGTCAATTCTCTTTCGTACAATACCAGAAAACATGGAAAATAAGTTCTTTAAATTTTGACTCTGGGATTAATACCCTTTTTTCGTGCGACAAACTTTATTTCTGGCGATGAGCAGACATGGGCGGAAAACAATAAAAAGATAGGTTTAATATTTGTTCATTCATTTAACATGTATAATATGAATATCATTTAGTACACTTCGGTCTATACAAATGCAGAATATACCATGATGGTTTGATTTCGTCAAAAGATATAAGAGATCTGACAAATAGATTATCACTTCGATATTGCAAGACACCCATTTATAACTTTGCACTTTTGCATACCAAACTTTCGCAAAAAGATAAGTCATTTGATTAAATAAGAAGTTGTGGTTTGTTTACTTGGGAGACACTTACCCAAATGAAGTGGACTTAAGCAGCTATATAAGTCACGGTATGGCCTTCAACAGTGAACAAAATTAAAAGTATATTGTATAATTCAACTAAATATGAACATGGCTGTGAGTTAGTACGTCTGGAGCTCTCCCTCTATGGCGCTTGTACCTCGGAAAACTTATACAGCTTGTTTCAAGAACAACCGGGTTCAGACAAACTGTTCTGAAATCGATATTGTCACTAATGCATTCACCCAATTCAATATTACCATCAAAGAGAGTAAATTCGGGGCAACAAAGACATTCCGTCAATAACGGCATAACTATGCATTTAGTACACGAACACCAATCCGGCTGTGTTAAACTGGCGAGGGTTGCTAAGGATATCTTGATTTCGGGAACTTTCTGCAACTTTCATTTTATGGAGCTCTTCTTCGGTATACTCTGGCTCTAGTGCGTACCCAAATTGACCATACTCGTCAAAATCTGCCTCTCTTGACCGGACTGGAACCACTGTTAGTACTATCAACCTCTTTTTTTTTTACTATCAACCTCCGAACAAGACATTTTTAGTTACGATTTTATGATTAATTTTGGGACAATATATACACTGTCCTATAGAAACAAGCATGAAAAAATCATGAGAGAAATATATGCGAGTAAAAGTTAATTGAATTAGCAAAGTTAATATCCTTTGGTCTCGAATGTATGTTAACTAATTAATGTGTTTTTATAGGCTAGCTCAAATCCTCATCCAAATAATATAATCTATAAGTAATAATCCCTTCCTACCACACCAAGATTTAATGCCGAGCGGTAGACCGGTAGACATATTTAAGGTACTAATTAAGTATAATTAAATGAACAATAGATAACAATAATTAATCATAAAAGTGCAAAGATTTTTTCTTTATTCGTACAATTATATTCCGCTTCGGTAGAGTTATCTTCAGATAGTTTCAGATATTAATTAATACATGGGTTTCAAAAGTCTAAATGTAATTGTTCTCGTACATTTTTTTGCCTAATAAAGACAATCAAAATGATTTGGTAAAGCTATTTCTAATTTCTAAGTTCCCCTTTTTTATGAGACTTAAATCAAGGACAAGAGGTGTATATCATTTTATTCTGACACATGAATTAAGTTTCCCGTCTTTAACCGAAAACTGTTTATTTCTTAGTAAATTAATTTATTTGAATTCAAATAAATAATAGCACCAAATATAATTAAATAATTCCACGGCGATCTATTTTTGTTTGTCACCTGTATTTTTAATGTGTGTATTAAATGCTCCCTTGTTTTATAATCCACTGATCCGAATAGACAGTCACACCTGGCAAGGTGTGCCCTAGAGGCGTGGTTAAATACCGAAGTGCAGATAACAATTTACCTTTAAACAAGCCATCTACGAGTATTGCCACAGAACCGTGAATACACACATCGTATAAACCTAGTCATAGCAGAGATAGTAAAAGGTCAATAAGAGTACACCAACATATTGTCTTTACAGATTATTGTACTTTAATTTGTTCACCTTATCAGTCCGAAAATGCATTAATTAAAAATATTTTTATAACTTTTTGTGTTGTCTAAAAAAATAATTCGAATATATACGTTTAACATAGAAAATTTATCTCATGAATGTGTACAATTGCACGTCTGTGCGTTTTATCTTCTTATTATCGACTGGTTATTAGATAAAGCATAAGTCATCGGCGCGCTTACGATTACGTTAAAATATGATTAAAAACCAAGACTTTTAATGATTGTATTTTAAATCCCGGCATGCAAAAACCAGGAGAAAACGTCACGACCTACAGGAAGTAGTTAATATTTTTTCATTAATTATTGAATTTCTCCTTTATTACTGCACATTTAGCGATAAAACTTTGTGAATATATATATTATGTCATTATGAACATATTTAAACCATAAGAAAAAAATCGCGAATTTTCCCTTTAAACAGTTTATATTAGAACTAAAGTATTGTCATGTGAAAAAGCAAACATTTTTGTACCAACATAACCTGTGAGATCTTTTGTTCATTAAAAATAATTTTAAAATGAGATTGAATAAATGAAAGGACATGATGTAACTGCAATCTTCTGACACAGGATATACATTATTGGCTTTACCATAGTAAAATACTAAACCTCATCACTTTCTGACTACAAACAGTCCAAACAGGCTTTATCAGAACATACCTGGCACTGTTGAGCCTCATCAGGAAGTACATGTACCACAGAATGAGGCCCTCCTCTAGATCCAAACAGATCTAATTCATTAATAGCTTCCAAGGCAGCCTGAAATTCAAAATTCAAAAATTAAACATGAGTACCCAGGGGTCGATTTTTAAGCTTTTTGTTTACTGGTCAGCTAGACCAATGGACTGAAAAATCTACTGGTGCAGCTCCAAATCTATACTGATCAAAATGACATTCATTTGACAAAAACTAATATAAATGATAGATGCTTAATTTTATTTTCATGCTTTTTTTTTTTACATACATTTAACAAGAAAAAGAGACTATTGATCCTGATTTTGATAAAAGCTTTGATAATCTCAATGATTTTCTTTATCAAAATCAGGATCAAGGACAGAAAAATGTCAACATTGTCTTCCACATCATCACAATCCTTTTGGCAATTTCAAAAACTTTATTCCGATCTTCCTTTTGAATTTTACTTATTACAATTATTTTGTAGGGCATAACTCCTTTCAAAAATTTCCACATTTTGTATTGTTGTGAAGGACGCTCACCTGAGATTTATTAATTTGACCAATTGTAATATGTAGTACCCCCAGTAATGTGTAACTGATTTTGCAGGTAATTTTTTTGAAAACAAACCGAGATTGCGATTCAAATTCTACTGGTCTTGGACCACCAGACCATTGCTAATTTTGACCCCTGAGAACCCGGTAACTTCTAAAGGCATTCATAAGTCTAAAACATTATCTATAAGATTTGAAAAGTTTTAAATAAGGGAGCTCTCTGTTCTCAATTTTTATATTGTGCTTAAGTGAAGTAAGAATTGGTTAAAGAGAAATTTAGTTATCGTACAAAGTGTGAACAGACAAATTAATGGACCATTAAATACCTCCAGCCTTTAATGGGAGGATAATGGACCATTAAATATTTCCAGTCTTTAATGGAAGTATAATGAACCATTAAATACCTCCAGCCTTTGATGGAAGTATAATGATCCATGAAATACCTGCAGCCTTTTATGGGAGTATAATGGACCATTAAATATCTTCAGCCATTTATGGAAGTATAATGGACCATTAAATACCTCCAGCCTTTAATGGGAGTGTAATGGACCATTAAATACCTCAAGCCTTTAATGGGAGTATAATGGATCATTAAATACCTCCAGCCTTTAATGGGAGTATAATGGACCATTAAATACCTCCAGCCTTTAATGGGAGTGTAATGGACCATTAAATACCTCCAGCCTTTAATGGGAGTGTAATGGACCATTAAATACCTCCAGCCTTTAATGGGAGTATAATGGACCATTAAATACCTCCAGCCTTTAATGGGAGTATAATGGACCATTAAATACCTCCAGCCTTTGATGGAAGTATAATGGACCATTAAATACCTCCAGCCTTTAATGGAAGTATAATGGACCATTAAATACCTCCTGTCTTCGATAGAAGAAAAGAAATCAATACTACCTTAGCCATTCCAATTGAACTGGAATTTAATTCTGGATATCCATGATTGGTTTTATCTCCTCTCTCCCATATACCATAATCCTGAAATTGAAAAAAATCTATACTGAGACATGGACTACATGTAAAGTTTATTTTCTTTATATATATATGCAAATAAATTGCTTTGCTGAGCGCAGCTGGATATGACCGCAGATGTCCAAACCTGAAAACTTGGGGCCAAAATGGACATTCACGCTTGATACAGGTCTGAATTTGGATTGTAATTATGTTTTTGACTCATAACAGGTTTCTGACACAGAATAACTGTAGTCAAAGAACTTCAAATTGGTTATATGATTTGAATTTATATTATATTTTTTGCTTATGTGCAATACACTATGCTGTTGCGAATTGACCCAAAAATTCTCATTTGGGCCCCTTTTTTGGCCCCTTATTCCTAAACAATTGGGACCATAACCCCCAAAATCAATCCAAACCTTCCTTTAGAGGTTATAAACCTTGATTTCTATTTACTTATACTAAAGTTATTATCAGGTAACCATCTGTCATTGGAAGACAACGTGATAGCAAGATACGACCAATATTTTTTTTAATTTTAGCAGTCGTATAAAAAAATATAGAGTTCACATCTCACAGGGGCGTAGCTAGAATGAAACGATGTGCAAGCAACTACTGCCGAGCGGATTGAGGCGAAAAAATTTTGGGACCCTTTTATGCAGAAAAATGTTGGTTTTTTGTTCGGTTTTCGGCCATATGACGGTTAAATGAGGAGCTATATGTAGATAGGATTTATAAAAAAATTATGAATGTAAAACTATTAATAAATCTTCTGAATTGAGTAATACATAAACAGCACATATTTGTGAGATACAGAATTTACTCGAATTTGTCAGGTCTAGGCAGAAACAATTAAACTTCTCTATTATTTTGTCAATATTTACACTGAAATCACGCTGAATAACGGCAGTAATGCTAGTAACTGTCGTTGTTCATTGTTGATCAAACATTTGTTTTTAACATACGTAGCACACTGATAGATCTCCATGGCAGCATTCGCGAGATGTTATTAACCAGCGTACGTGTTCGGCATCGAGCGACCTCCCAATTGAATTCGTCAAAATAACATGCCAGGTCAGTTTCGTATGTCTCAGACAATATTGAGATTTGTTCGTTTTTTATATTTTCTACAGCACGATGAGGCGATTTTCTTATAATACTAGACGCGACTCCACTCTCCAGTTCCCTTATCATATGGTCTATGAACGCAAAAAATAATGAGACTTTCCAATACTGTTTTGGCGTGTTTGCAGGGTAATTGGCTCCGGTAGTCTGTCGACCACATCGTCTCTGCATATTTTCAACGATATCGAAGGGTTCTGATAATTGCTTTTTTTGTTTTCATGGTTTCGTTTGTTAAATGTATTTTGTGTATGTTTATAATATTTGTCACAAACTTATTGTTCAGAGTTTATATGACAATAAATATTTGAATTTGAATTTGAATTTGATAATTCTAATGCCGATTGGTACATCTCATTCCAAACTGACCGGACACTGTAAAATGTGCTCCAAAACTACATGTCTTAGACTGAGTATTACACATTCAAATCTTGTAAAAGATACAAGTTACTGTCCGATTTTGTCATAATCTCCAATAACACTTTTATTTTGAAACCAAATGCCGTCGTTTAATGATATTTCATCAACTAAAAAAGTGACAACATAGGTGTTTCCTTTAACATTCAATTTGTAAATTTTTAATTTTTTTTTGCATGCCGAATCGATGTGCACGCAACTGCGTGTTAGCGTATAGGGAGCTACGCGCCTGCCTCATAACATATTTATGAGGATATGCTGAATATATGCCAATCAAACAGCAACCATAAATACTTTTTTTCCATTGTTGCATTTACTTTGTAATTGTTGTTAGACTCCAAATTACAGTTTATAAAGTTAGAAACATGTGCTGCATGCTCCAACCAAAATGAATATACGGGGTTGTTCTATCCAAAATCATATATTTTAGTTCAAACAATTTACTATTATGTACTTTGAGATATATATTGTCATGTATTTTTTTAAATACTGCAAAGGACTATCATTTGAAACACTGTAAATTACTAATATCAGAATTGCTGCAATTATAATATAATGTACTACACTGCTACTTTTGCATAGGTACTATTTCTGTACTTAAAATCTGTAGTACTGGAAATTTACTTTTGATATTCAGTACTATTTCTTTACTTTAAAGTTATTGTAATATTTAGGTACCAGGAGCTGATTTCACACAATAATTTAGTAGTTAGTCATGAACAGTTCAGTATACTTACGATCACTTTTGTCGTAACTTTTTCGTGAAACCGACTCCTGCATTTTACAGTACTTGATTTGTACTGAAAACTTTGGTACAGAAATAATACCAACAGATATCATAACTTTAAGAGATTTAAATAGACAAACTTTAAAAATGCTGAAAATGTAACAGTGTAACCAAAAACCTGTAGTACAAATCAAGCACTGTAAAATACAGGTACCTACATATGACAATAATTTGAAAGTAGCAAAATAGTACTACATGTACTACTGAATATTAAAAGTACATTTACAGTACTGCAGATTTTTGGTATAGAAATAGTACCTATACAAAAGTAGCTGTGTACAGTATGTGAGGTACAAATTAAAAGTGCAATGTACTGTAAATTCAAAAAATTTTGGATTGCAAAGTTTTTATCAATTCGAAAAATGTGACAGTATAAAGTTTGCATTATTAAAAACTCCCATTCGTTATGTCAGATTTTCCATCACAATTTTTGCAATTCACTTGTATAAGATCTCACATTTTACCTTTAATCAGTGATTCCTAATTATAATGCTTACAAGCATCTACAAAATGTATTTCAGATATTACAGTACTTAAGTAATTCACTCACTGGAGTTCTATATGCAGATTCTATATAAAATACAAGGTTCTGTACGAAAGATACTTCATCAAGTGTGTAAACAATTTGTAAACCTACAATAGACAAAATTATCATTTAAAAAAAAAAACTTTGATAAAGAGTCATGAATTAAATTGACACTAAAACTAATTGGATGAAAATCAATTGCAATTCTTCTACCTTGTATTAAAAGTTATGAATATCTGTCATTGTTGTTAAGTTGAAAAATTTCAAGATATAAAGATGTCCTTTTATTTTCTATTTTTTAATAGGTCATGCTGTCTCATAGACATGTATATCCATCTTCATATATGCAACACAAACATAACATGCATAATATAAACAAGAATGTGTCCAAAGTACATGGATGCCCCATCCACACTATCATTTTCTATGTTCAATGAACCGTGAAAATGTAGAAAAATCTCTAATTTGGCATTAAAATTAGAAAGATCATATCATAGGGAACATGAGTACCAAGATTCAAGTAAATTGGACTTCAAAAACATAATGCCCATATATGGGGCATAAAAAATATCTGATAGTTTTTCTGTTCTGTAGTTAACACAATACAATTATATTACATATCTTAATTCCTTCAAACACAAAATAAAATTTATTGAAAACAACCACAAATAAAATTTATTGAAAACAACCACTGGAAGCATTTGTAAAATTATTTCATCATTTTTAACTTTTCATAGAATGTTATCCAGTTGTACCATGAATATTGAACATCATCATTATTTTTTAAAACTCCTGTATGCCATGTACATTTTTTTTCTTTTTTCTTACAAAGATTCTATAGATCTATATGCTTGTCTATGATGACGACCTCAAGAAAGATGAGTTATATAACTATTTCTTTGTCAGGTTGTGGACCTCAAGAAAGATGAGTTATATAACTATTTCTTTGTCAGGTTGTGGACCTCAAGAAAGATGAGTTATATAACTATTTCTTTGTGCAACCCTCTAAAAACAAGTATTTTTAATGCTTTATTTGATAAATAGATCCAAATATTTGTTTATTAGTTGTGCGTGTCTACTACCTGAAGCTGTGATCTGTGCCAGCATCAGTAGGTATAAGGAAGTAGCATCTATCTGAAGATGTCCCCATTGTGTATCTCCTACAACAGTTTTACCAGTCAAACTACAATACTTGGCATGGAGAGCATCCGTTTTGTTCTGGCTATATTTAAATTTCTCAAGTTTGTTCACTTGCATCATCATACACCTTAAAAGTCCTCTCATTAACTTTACCACTGACTGCAAAAGTAAAAATAAACTACTGTGTATTCATTATTATTTAATAGCTCAAGAACACCTAGAAAGATGACAGACAAAGAAGTTATGGGTACTTTATTGACCCAATCATATATTTCTAATAGTTTTCCCGACCTATTCACATATTTTCATGCTTGAAAAAGTGACTTATTCCAGCAACATCCTATATATGCTATCACCTTGTGTATACTGTATAAACATAAATTTTTATTGGGTTAAAATTTCGTGGTTTTGTATCCAAAAGTAAGTTTGTGGGGATTAATGTTTGTGGTTTTTAAATGGATGTCTACGAGAAAACCATGCAAAATTTAAAAAAAATTATGAAAGGGGTTGTGGAGTTTTCAGCTGATTTTGAGTTCCTAGTAAAGTATTAAGTACATTTAATAGTTCTATGTATAAAAAATGACAATTTATCTCAAAATATGTGAATACAGGGCAATTCTATTTTAGTACCAAATTTGCTGAAAAATGTTGTTGAAAATGGACATTTTTGGGTTTTTTTTATTGAATAGTTCAAAGTATTATATGACAAAAAAAAAAATTTTACCTTAAAATTCGGACTTTCTACTAAAATAAACTGTAATTTTGATCTTATTTCAACCTTTATTTTTGTTTTTATTTTTATTGACATAAATGTGTTTTTCTAAAATTTGAATTCAGCCGTTACTGAAAATGTCCATAAAACCTCAAAAGTCACTCAAATTGAAACAATATTTTGTTAAACGTTATGGTTCACTACAAACTACTATTCCTTAACGGGATTTTCGTTGCAAATTGATATAAGCTTATTTGAATAAAAGATGAAAAACTGAAAAATATACCTAAAATTATCTCCCTTTGTAAAAATCTTCACAATAAAAGGTAGATTTTAATGTCAATAACAGAAGGAGGGAAATCAACAAATGTGCAGAAGGATAGAAAATAATGGTATTTTTGATGAATATGGTGTAGCCAAAAACTTATTTTCATTGAAAGAGTGTAGCAAAGACATAGTAAACCATGTGGCTAAGACATTCCCACTGCCATTGGGATAAGTCTAATCCTGATCAGATAGTCTAGGCATGACTCATGACTACATGAGGCTAGACTATCGATATCATGTCTAGGTTTTAGACTCACATAACATAATGTTAAATGCTTATGCTGCAAACATGGACAGGAGTTGGATTGCATTAGACAAGAAGACAAAATGAGTTGCTGTCATCCTTTCATGACCCTTGCAAATCTAGCAATGGAAATTCGAAGGCAAAACTTTCAGTTTCATTTGGTTCTGGTAAGTTTGTTATTTATTTCTTTTGGTTAGAAAAAGCAATTTGACACCATAAAAAGACCTACTGTAGAAACATCACATCAACTCATAAATATAGGAAGAAGAGCATTGACCATTTGTCTTTGGGAGAAAAAGAAGGGGGGGGGGGGGGGGGGGGGGGGGAGGTTTTTCATAATTTTCTTGAAGCAAACACTGATTTAATTTTCATTGACATACATTTATGATGATTCAGAATTCTTCTGAAACTAAAAGATTGATGTGTTTGCCTTCTTAATTTTAATAGAAAGACTTTTTTCTTTCTCTCAAGAAATCTATAATAATCATGATAAAATATATATATTCGATTACAAAGTTCGCTCTGAGTTTGTTTTCCAAATTGTCAATATTAAAGAGTCCGTTGACTCAGGTTTTGTTCTCCTAATTCAAAATTAGTGGTTGCTTCAAATCCCTTTTTTTAAATATAACCCATTGAAGTAGAAAACATTCAGTAGATAGATATAGGAAGACGTGGTATGAGTGCCTTTCATCCAAATTACAATTTATAAAAGTAAACCATTATAGGTCAATGTACAGCCTTCAACACAGAGCCTTGGCTCACACGGAACAACAAGCTATAAAAATGATAAAGGACCCCAAAATTACTAGTGTAAAACCCTTTGAACAGGAAAACCAATGGTCTAAAAAGGAATAACAAGAAACATGTACAAATTAATGTACATCATGTACATAAACCACGAAAACTACTGTACATTTAGGCCAACTAAAAAGTATGTGTGTTAACCGCATTACCCTAACCTACCATTATTTTTATCCCTTACCTAAAGATTTTTATGAGGTTTTGATTAAGTACTGTTAAAGTCACAATAAAGATCACAAAGAGTTGTGAATTTCCTGTCTTAATTCATTCCTTTATCGATACTACATTTACATTGTATGTACAATGCAACTAGATTGATTCAATACATATATATGGTTCTCAAACTCAAAAACATGTTTTACAGACTATGAGCTTGGTTTTTTCTCTCTAAATATTTGTTACTGTGAGACTTTTTCTTTATATTTCCTAAGTGAAGGTCATGTATCACAGTTAAAAACACGGAAAGAGAACTTGTACATGTATTTACTTCTATCAGTTAATAAAATAGAATCAGAATAGAATATGCCTACAAATGTATTCCAAATTAAAGGGCACAGAAGGGCAACATGAGATTATAACATTACAGATTACTCAGATAAAAACAAATTAAAAATAACAATACTGAAGAAAAGCTTTATATTTTAGAGGGTAGAAGACCTGGATGCTTCATACTTTGTATATAGATGCATCATGTTACAAACTTTCCGTCGGTCACATGTCCAATGTCCTTGACCTCATTTTCATGGTTCAGAGACCACTTGAAAAAAAAGTTAAGAATTTTTGTAATGTTAAATTCTCTCTTATTATAAGTAATTGGATAACTATATTTGGTATGTGCGTACCTTGCAAGGTACTCATGCCCATCATACAGTTTTCACTTGACCTCGACCTCATTTCATGGTCAGTGAACAAGGTTAAGTTTTGGCGGTCAAGTCCATATCTCAGATACTATAAGCAATAGGGCTAGTATATTCGGTGTAAGGAAGGACTGTAAGGTGTACATGTCCAACTGGCAGGTGTCATCTGACCGTGACCTCATTTTCATGGTTCAGTGGTTATAGTTAAGTTTTTGTGTTTTGATCTGTTTTTCTTATTCTATATGCAATAGGTCTACTATATTTGTTGTATGGAATGATTGTAAGGTGTACATGTCTAGCTGACAGGTGTCATCTGACCTTGACCTCATTTTCATGATTCAGTGGTCACAGTTAAGTTTTTGAGTTTTGGTCTATTTTTCTAATACTTTATGCATTAGTCAACTATATTTGGTGTATGGAAATATTTTATGATCTATATGTCTGTTACACAGGTTTCATTTGACCTCATTTTCATGGTCCATTTCTAAGTATTAAGTGTTTGTGTTTTGGTCTGTTTTTTTAATTTATAAGCAATATGTCAACTGTATTTGTTGTATGGAAGAAATGTTAGTTGTACATGTACATGTCTGCCTGGCATGGTTCATCTGACCTTGACCTCATTTTCATGGTTCATTGATCAATGTTTTTTTTTCTTTGGTAAATGTTGAGTTTAAGTGACAGTTGTAATAAAGCTTTATAGTTAGGTCTATCAACATAATAGCAATGATTAGTAAAGAAGGTGAGACATTTCAGCGTGTGCACTCTTGTTTAAAAGTACTTTTTTGGGTTAAAAGCTTCTTATAAATATGTTAATAATATTTGTTTTCAAATTGAAAAAAAGATCAAAGGGTCAAAAAAACCTTTGTTAATTTATTAAAATATTTTTAAAGGTGTTTTTTTCTATGCTAAATGTTATCATGCATTTAGCATGTTTAGATTTATAATTTGGGCTCAGTTTTCAAGTTGATTCAAATTGGGGTCCTAACTTAAACTTTTGTCTAAATAAATGGAATATATGGGGTTCTTTGATATGACAAATCTAATCATGTCTTTCAGACTTTAGAATTTGCATATTGGCACAAGTCCAATTTTAAAATCATAAGTTCTTTTACCACAATCAAATTTTGACTTGTATCATGTGGATCAAGTTTGAATGTAGTGTCTATACTAGTTCCCACCCCCCAACACCACCAACCTTATTAAGGTGCAATCTCTGCGTTGTAATAGAATGTACTTGGGCTGTTTAAATCTCATTGTTGAAGGTTACACAGGGGACTTACATTCATTTCATTTGATCTTTTGTGGATACTTGTCTCATTTGTAATCAATACTCATCTCTCTATTGTTATATTTTGTGTTGTCATAATGTCATTTATTAAATACAAGATGAAATCTGCAAATTTAACTCATTAAAATTAAGTTTGCTGCAGCTTGGAATAAGAAAAAAATCAAATTTAGGTCCATTTTTAGCTACATATATTTTTTCTTATTCTATGTACTGGAATGTCAGAGTTGTGATAATCGAAACACAAAAAGTCATTTACACTAAGACCAAGTTAATAATTAATTTCTTTTTAGGAAATATCAATCATTTAATGGATAACAATTGTTTTCTTATTATTTTTTACAGACATTTGGTGATCCAAAAATAACTACTAGAGTTCATGAAACAAGACAGATTGCTGGGACACATTTTTGTTGATAAACATGTTTATGATGAAGAAAAACTTAGATGATATTACGGATACTTGAATAAGGCTCTGATCTGTCTTTGATTTTTCCTGTTGGTGTTAAAAAATTGCAAGCTCAAATAAAAACAAATTGAAATGGAACTCATAGATATGCTTTGAAAAAAAAAAATAAACAGCAATGTGAATCTCGCCGAAGTCTTAACAACAACCAAGTCAACACACAGTTGCAACACAGATGAGAAGAGAGAGGTATTTGCAAGGAGTTAGAGTGTTCTCACTGACTCACCATCAGAATGGCTTTCTCATCAGCAAAGAAGCAGTCTAAAATTACTTCTGTATAAAAAGGTCATCAATATTGAAGACAATCAAGAAGATTACAGTTGTACTTGGCCATTTGATAAACATTATAATATTTTCATTTGTCAGAAATTGTTACTTAGATTGACTAAGTCGTTTTATTGATTGAATTATTAGTAAAAGAGGGACGAAAGATACCAAAGGGACAGTCAAACTCATAAATCTAAAACAAACTGACAACGCCATGGCTAAAATTAAAAAAGACAAACAGAAAAAACAATAGTACACACGACACAACATAGAAAACTAAAGAATAAACAACACGAACCCCACCAAAAACTAGGTATTAACTTTCGTAGTTCATGTAGTTACATGTATGTTAATTTTTATCAGATAGTATGGAAACAATTTAATATGTACCTAAATTCCATACATAATGCAACAATTGTCTTGTGCTGCTAAGTCAATTTGAATTAACTTTTATGTTACTTTTAGTTTATAGTAATCTTATTCTTGCATTTAAGCATCATTTTGTGTTATTGTATCATCTTTATTGATTGTTAAATATAATACTAATGCTATAAAAATAATAATATTTATGATCATTTAAACAGATTGAAATATATATAAATATATCAATGCTAAAAGGAATTTATAAATTTAGACATTTTTCGAGGAGAATTTTAGAAAGTACTACAACAAAAGCAAACCAATAGTATATGCTCAAATACACTATTATCTTTCTCACCAGATAACCAAATAGAGATATGTTTATATTTTATTAAATTGATGAAGCTTATGTTAGTTTGAATAAATATGTACATGCAATTTTAAGGTTTTAAAAAACGACATTTTTATTGGATTATCTCCCTTTGTACAATAGAAATTCAGATTTTATCATCACTTTCTCGGGTACTCATGATCAAAATGACTTATATTGTTACCAGCATGCAAGTAAAAGGTTGCAACTGTCTTAACTGTGTTTACCTGTAGAACACATATTCTGAATACTTAAGATTTTTCAATATGATGAACTTGACATTAAATTTCATATCATTTTTAAGTAACCAGAATAAAACTTTAGTAATTAGCAAGCTGCAATAATTAAAATAGGATTGCTAGGAAGAAATGAAAGGATTTTACTCTTTAAAGTAATAAGGACAAGTGTACTGAAGGAATTTGGAATAAAAAAAATACCAAAAAAAATTGTTTTTGGCAGCTCACCCTTTTTTAAGCCTGATGCTTACAATTGTTTGTGACACAAAAATCCATTTCACTTTGAATTTTCTATTTGAATTACCTATTTTGCATAATACAATCTGTATAATTCAAGTATTTGTTTTTGAATGCTTGGTTTAATTAAAATATGAGACTTTCCTCAATTTATTGCGAAAATACCAAAAAAAGAGGGGGGAGGCTATCTAAATGATCAATAAAATCTATAAAATTAAATTGCAACCGAAATCCCTTCAAAATATTTTGAACCAAAGAAAATGCAATGTATGTCTGACATTTAGGGTAAATTAAAGCGACTTTTGGGCTGTAGTGTCTGTTTTAGTGTAATTTGATGAAAAGGCCATATTTTTTATCACTTTATGTGTTTTGCCACGCCCTTATTTTCTATATATATCATTATGTTTAATAAAATTATGTGATTTATACTTCATACACATCCTATCTGTGCTATTAAAGTATTTAAACACTCAGATGTATTATAGTATTTATTTCTATTTGAGAAATCTATGAAATCTATGCATTTCAGTAAATGCATCTATAAATAAACTGGGAAATACCCTAAATCTCTATCGTTGCCATGGTTACCAGCAGTGTAAGGGCTTCAAACTTGCATGACTTTCATATGAGGTCAACCTGAACATGTCAGCAAAGTTTCATCAAAATCAAACAACTTTGCATGGAGCACCATCTGCATGGTTTTCTCATAGATGTCAATTTAAGTTTAGAAAACAATTATGTAAATGTCA
>CM034361.1:33701537-33918815 GCA_019925275.1 Mytilus edulis | reverse complement strand
CCTTTCGGAAAAGTTTTAAGATTGTTACCGTTTTTTGAATATCACTTTACACATACTGTCTATGGTAAATCAGTTGATAATGTATACTTTTTAACGATTTCTCGTGGGGACAAACTTTGCTCAACAAATAAACGAAGAAACTGTATGATTTTTAAAAACAACTTGATGGCAAACACTGTCTTTACCTTTAAATAAGAGGTTGGCATCACTATTTGGAACTTCTTTTTTTTTAAATTGTTGTTTTATGTAAATTTTCTAAAAAAACAACAAATCGTGAAAAAAAACGTCACGAAAGGAAAAAAAAAAATTTTTTTTAACGGATTTATTTTTCCATAATGATTAAGTATTACTACCTTCAATATTGGTCCATTGAATGGAAAACTTTATCTTTAATTTGAAAAAAAAGTCTTGTATCGTTTCTTTTGTTGACCAGTATATTTTAATTTTAGTTTCTTGTGTACAATATGGAAATTAGTATGGCGTTCATTATCACTGAACTAGTATATATTCGTTTAGGGACCAGCTGAAGGACGCCTCCGGGTGCGGGAATTTCTCGCTGCATTGAAGACCTGTTGGTGACCTTCTGCTGTTGTTTTTTTATTTTTACGGGTTGTTGTCTCTTTGACACATTCCCAATTTCCATTCTCAATTTTATTCACTAATATTAAATATTACTAAACATATTAACATGATGTATTATGATTGTCCCGGTAGATATGCGCATTATGATAAATATGAATTTCAAATATACCTTTCAAACATCAGGGTTTCGCAGTTGAAAATCGCTTGATACAAAGCAGTTGCTCACATCATAGTTGACAAATATTTGTTGTCTCACCATGAAGGAGGGGTTTGTTTTTTGGGAACGTTATTCTTGATCTTTTATAAACGGCAAACGCCAAATACTGGTAAGGCGGACATAGAATTCATAAGACCATTTTTGTTATAAAATGTAGAAATCTACGTTGTCCAAACCATAAAAAGTTAGACGATCTCAGTGGAACCCCCAAAATGCGCAGGAAAAATGGGCCACAAATCTATATTCAAACTGGGTGAAGATAAAGTAACAAAAACCCAAAAAGACTTAAGGCTTGGTATTAATTGTGATCCTTTATAATAGACTGGTTTGGTTGAGCCATGGCTGAATTCTAAGCGCGGCAATACTAACCATATCTATAAATACTAATGAGCTCTTTTCGAGTTAGTCACTGGCCAATATAGATATCAGGAAGGGCGAACGATGAAAGTCGCCGCTACATGGACTTGTAATTTTATTTATTCTTATAGTCATATTTTTATGTCTCAATTAAAGCAAAGATATTTAAGTATTCAAATATAGAATTCAGTTTGGCTCAAAGGCCGCATTTTGGTATATAAGTAAATTTCAGAATATATCTGTTGTTTCTGGTGACATAATCTTCACCCAGTTTGGCGAAATATTGGTGTCCCATTCATTCTGCGACATATGCCTATTTGTGTTTTTTTTTACACATTTTGTTTTTGTTTATAGCGATTAAGATTATAACACAATGTTGACTGTTGTACCCCTATTTTTGTCATTTTTACCTATTATGTCTTTGTTTTGTTCACCCATCGTTGTCAATACGATGACATCTAATGCGACTGTCATACGAGTTAGAGATTAAGCTCGCTATAAAATCATCGTTTTCTACTTAAGAAAATGTCTGTACTGAGTCAGGAATATGACAGTTGTTATTCATCCGTATGATGAGTTTGATGAGTTTGATGAGTTTGCGCTCTTGATTTTGACATTTAATTACGGACTCTCCGTTTTGAATTTCCTCAAAGTTCGATTTAATTGTTCTAGTGCGGATCCAAATAACTTTCTTAGTAACTCTAAGTTATTCAGCGAATTATTTACACTTAATTCTGCCCAACTTAATGAATATTTGTTATAACAGCTTTTCCCTCTAAACAGAACATAAAATTACCTTTGAGGTTTACTATAACATCCAGTATTTGTATTCTTTGTCGAACATTTATCAAGAACTGATCAAATTAAATGTCTAACTTTCAATATGTATATCCGGCTTTGTAACCAACGTTATGGTACAATAGACATTATAACAAAACAGATATACGTTAAAAGCGTTTTGTCGGCAGTTTCTTTTTATTTCTTTTTTTTTGCATATTTAAATCGATCTGTTAACTGCTTTGATGCAAATATTTGTATAACATTGACAAACATGACCTTTTCAGACTCTTGGAGGTATAAAGTCATTGTGTGAAAAACAGAACAAATGTCTTCTTGTTTGAATAGTCTGTCATTTGTCATTTCAGATATTATTATGCATATGTTTTTTTATTAAATAAATGGCTAGTTTTTATTATAAAACTGATGTACATATACTTTTTTCTCTAGAAAATTCCTAAATTTGTCCAGATTAAGAAGAACTTATATTTTTTATAATTTGAATGTTACTTTTAATTCTTTCTATTAAACTTGCTATACCACGTGACTGGAAAGATTTGTAATTACAACAACACATGTCACCTAAGAGCAACTCTTTTGGATTCGTTTTTGAGCATGAGAATCAAAAAATGCCTATTAGCAAATTATATACTAAAGATGTATATTTACTTTTTATCGATCGGGTAAGTGTTTCTCCTATTTCACAACAAAGTGAGGAAGAAAGTTTTTATATAGAAATTAGTGACGAAAAGTGGAACAATATTTATTCACTAGCTTTTAAATGTACTATTGAAAGCAAACTACAAGCTTTTCAATATAAAGTGTTACACAGAATAGTCTCACATAATTATCTCCTTGAAAAATATAAACTTTCTTTAACTAATGAATGTGCCAGTTGTAATGAAATAGAAACTATACAGCATACATTTTTTGAATGTATAGAAATAAAACGATTTTGGAGAGAAGTTTCTAATTGGTGGCATTTAGTTTTTGGAGTAAAAATATTTTTAAATAAAGACAGTGTCATTTTTGGTATATTGAATTCTGATAACTTAGTGTTAAACTATTGTATTTTACAGGCAAAATATTACATTAATTATGTAAAGTAAACACAATTAGACAGATTGTTTATATCTGTGCAAGCTTTTCTCAAATTTTTGAAAAGACGTCTGGAGATATTAGAATATTTATATCTTTCTAAAGACAAGCACGAGTCATTTGTCGACAGATGGGGGGAATTTATGGAAGTTATTAATTAAATTTAATCTCGATATGATCATGTATATTTAATGTATTCCAAAGTATCTTTTACTTGTACCATATACCGATTATTCACATCATTTACTTGTATTTGTTTTTTACTATGTCTTATTCGAAAAATATCAATATTATGACTATGCCATAGGTCAATCACTTATGTATTGTAAAAATGTATGTATGTATGCACTGTAGTTTGAACACCAAAAAGATCAATAAAAAAAAAAAAAGAACTTTATTTTTTTTTATACGCCGATATGTATTCCGTATGCAGCGTGACTTTTCTCGTAAAAATCCAGTGATAGCAATACGCAAGGGCGAAAGAAAAACCAAACGTAAACATCGCACCGTCATCAAGACAAACTATATATTATTGTACCTGTTATACACGTGCTACCTTAATATCCATGCTTCTTTGTTGATCCTTGTTGTTTAAACCACGACAATAAATGAGCTGCCATATACGAGGTTTATGTGCAAAAAATTATTAAATGGTACACAGAAGACTAAATTTATGATATATGTATGCATTGGTACAATGATTGGATTAATATTTGTTTTCACCGGTCACTCATTCAATATGACTGCAATATTTAGCAAAAAGTAAGCTCTAATCGTAAACAGTAACATGATGTAAAAATTGTGTATATTCGATAAGTAAATACGAACATTTTAGTGAAGCACAATTTTCTTATCTTTTCACTGATGCATTGTAAGTCACATTTTGCAAATGAAATTTCACTTAATACCAATTAACAATGCTGTCTACATTCTTTTGTTCACCACAATGATAATGACACTTTATTGCTTGTTTGTTTTGTTCAATTATCGTTGACAATATAATAGAATTTGATGTGATTGTCATACAAATGAGCGGGTTTAGGTAGCTTGAAATCATTTCCACATAAGAAAATGCCTGTTGCAAGTCAGGGAGATTATAGTTGCTCGTTTGATGTGTTCGAGCTCCCGAAGTTGCCATTCGATTACGGACTTTCTGTTCTGAATTTTCCAAACTATTGTTATTTTACTTTTAACCATCAATTGTTCTCTATACATTGTATATTATGTTTAACATAGACACAGCCAATGATAATATGAAATAAAACATTAAACACATCAATGAATGTTCATTCCGATTTTGTTGGGGGTTATTTTATTTTTAATATAATAATATATCTTTACAATAAAATTGAGAATGGAAATGGGGAATGTGTCAAGGAGACAACAACCTGACAATTTAGCAAAGAACAGCAGAAGGTCACCAAGAGGTCTTCAATTCAATTATTTTTCGTGATCGTACAAATTTTGAATGAGATTCAACAGGCTGTTTATTTTCTTCTTCCCAAGGTTGAACTGCTAAATATTTTCTAGTATGATTGTGCTTCTGAAGGTGTTGATAAATGATACTTTTGAATTTTATGGGTTCTTATGTTGTACTGTCCCAGGTTAGGGGGGGGGGGTCATTTTGGTCTTTGTGGATAGTTGTTTTATTGGCAATCATACCACATCTTCTTTTTTATAAGATGTACAAAAATGGATAAAGACAGGATAAGTTATAAAGTATTTATATGGTCAATTAGAATAAGTAGTTATAAAATTAAAAATTGGAGTTATAAAGTGATAGAAATGTTGAAACTTTATAATAAGGATAGATTTTCTAATGTAGATGATTATATACTGGATAAACATATAATTCATCAGTAATAAATTAATATATAGTGACCTGTCAATTGTATCATATGCCTTCTTAAAAACTACGAAAGAGACAACAGTTGACAATTTACATTTTTTCCTAGTTTCAATTATTGACGTTAAAGTGGAGACATGGTCAATAGTACTCCTGTCTTTGATAAATCCATTTTATTCATCATTAATTATCTCCCTTTCATCTAGCCATTCTGTTAATCTATTATTTAAAACCCTACAATAAAGTTTGCATGCACATGGTGCTAAAGTAATACCTCTGTATGACAATGGATCTCTAGGATCAAAAGTTGAACATGTTGGTATTTGATTAATCATACCTTTATTCCAAGTATTTGGAACTTTACCAGATTTAAAACATAAATTAAATAATTTTGTTAAAGTACAAATAAAATTGAGAATGGAAATGGAGAATGAGTCAAAGAGACAACAACCCGACCACATAAAAAAACAACAGCAGAAGGTCACCAACAGGTCTTCAAGGAGCGAGAAATTCCCGCACCCAGAGGCGTCCTTCAGCTGGCCCCTAAACAAATATATACTAGTTCAGTGATAATGATTGCCATACTAATTTCCAAATTGTACACAAGAAACTAAAATTAAAATAATACAAGACTAACAAAGGCCAGAGGCTCCTGACTTGGGACAGGCGCAAAAATGCGGCGGGGTTTAACATGTTTGTGAGATCTTAACCCTCCCCCTATACCTCTAACCAATGTAGAAAAGTAAACGCATAACAATACGCACATTAAAATTCAGTTCAAGAGAAGTCCGAGTCTGATGTCAGAAGATGTAACCAAAGAAAATAAACAAAATGACAATAATACATAAATAACAACAGACTACTAGCAGTTAACTGACATGCCAGCTCCAGACTTCAATTAAACTGGCTGAAAGATTATGATTTCATCATATGAACATCAGACACAATCCTTCCCGTTAGGGGTTTAGTATCATACCATCATAACATATATGAGAAGCACATAACCCGTGTCATGCCAACAACTTTTTTTAGAATAAATGTGTTTAGTTCCGATGCAAAGACCTTATCAGTGACTCAATATTAACGCCAAAATATGCAATCTTTAATGACTTGACAACAGTATCGTAATTATATCCCTTCTTAATAAGTCTATTCAAAGGTTTTGTAAGTTTCTGAGGTGAATACTGACACCTTTGTGCTTTATAAAGAATATTTCCATAAAAAAATGGATGTGAAATACCTGAACGTATAAAAAGTCTGCATGTTGAGCTATATTTACGAATGATGTCTTTATTCCGATGATACAATTTAGTAAATGTTTTGACTAGTTTGTGATATCGAAAACCCTGGTGTAATAATTTTTCAGTAATACATAAATTTCTCTCGTTAAAATCTAAAACATTGTTACATACACGAGCGAATCGTAAAGTTGAGATATATAAACACCGTAAGATGGTGACAAGGGAACGTCACCATCTAAAAACGGATAATTAACGATAGGAAATGAAAAATCATCCCTTTTATCATAAATTTTAGTATTCAGCTTTCCGTTAGTGATATAGATATCAAGATCGAGGAAAGGGCAGTGGTCATAACTTTTTTACACAATTCAGATTGAGTTAAATCTACACCTGGACTTTTATTATTCTTTGAACTCGCGACATTATTATGAACTTCATCAAAAGTTATTTCGTTATTTAATAAATCAGAAATAATGATATTTTCTAGGATATGAGTCATGTGAGTTGTTACTCTGAAATAACAAATTATAAAAACAATCCTTCCATTTATGCAATACTGAGTCCAAATTGTTTGTTACAGAGCCGTCTGACAGAACAACTTCAATTGGAATAGCCGATTGCCTTTCATTTCCTATACCAATGTTACAAATTTTCCGCCAAAATTGTTTGGAGTCATTATTGTTCATGTATACTGTAGCAAGTCTTCTTGACATTGGTGCCAATAAAAGCGTTTAGATTGCTGAACAAGTTCATCAAAGTACTTTTTCTTGTCCAAAAACAGAGTTCTTAATGCAAATTTATTGCTATTGTTCGTACAACGCAGAAACTGGTTCTCGGTCGAACATGTCTCAATCCACTTTAAAGTCAAGTCATTGGACCAATATATATTATCTACATCATCTTGATCACCATTACTTTTTTCTATATCTATAATACATGAATTTATACTATTAATCACATTTTCATCTTCAAACCAACTATTAGGAATATTTTTTATATCACATATAACATGTTTCTGAACATTTTGATTTTTTACTTGATTTTTTTCCTTTTCAATATTACCACACATATAAATTTCCATTTCCCAGCATAATATGGAATGATCAGGAATAAATCTGGGTTCAACTGACCCTATAGAAACACTTTCATTAGCTAATTCACTTGCTCTTATTACTTCAAATTTCTTGAAACAATTTAAATTTTTATATGGAACGACACAATAATCGACAACTGTTGCACCCCGTGTTGATGTGTAGGTTAAATCATTTTTCAAACTATTTCTACCATTTACCTATCTGTCATTTGGGTCCTTTCTTGTTTTGTAATGGCGTTGTCAGTTTATTTTCGACTTTTGAATGTATCTTTATACGGCATCATTTCCCTCTCATACACATTTTTGTTTTCTTCTCTTCGCTTGAAGCAAATTGACAAACAACCTAAATATACCTCTTTAATATGATGACACAATTTAGTGTTTTTAAAAATTGTACTTGAAATGGTCAGTTTGGCCATTCTGACAATGCTATGTCCTATGTTTTTTTGACAAGGAAAAATACATCAAGTCAAGTTTTACTCCTATTAAATGAATTGGATAAACTGGCCGTCTAATTCTGAAGGCTAAATATCTATATTTAAGACTGATATACTAACTTATAGGCAAAATTGTATTGTAAAATACTGGTACATAGCTACTTTTGCATAGGTACTATTTCTGTACTTAAAATCTGTAGTCCTGGAAATTTACTTGTAATATTTAGTACTATTTCTTTACTTTAAAATTATTGTAATATTTAGGTACTAGTATTTTCCAGTACTTGATTTGTACTCAAAATACTAGTACAAAAATGATACCAACCATGATCACAGTATTTCATGTTTGAACATCATAACTTCATAAGATTTGAAAAGGACAAACGTTCAAAATGCTGAAAATGTAAACGTGCAACCAAAAATCTGCAGTACTTTAATTTCAAGTACAAATCAAGTACGGTAAAATATAGGTACTTAAGTATTACCATAATTCGTAAGTAACACAATAGTACTGAATATTTAAAGTAGATTTCCAGTACTGCAGATTTGTGGTACATAAATAGTACATAAATAGTACCTATGCAAAAGTAGCTGTGTACTGGTGGGTATTTTTAACGTAACAAATGTTAACAGCACATCAGCGCTAATACAAAATATATGACATCAAAACAGCAGAAAAAAATTCAATGAATACTTAATGTTTTTTTTTTTTAAATTATATCCATACACAATATTTGTGCAAGTATTAGATTGGAAATTCCAGCAAACATTGTTTTAATTTAAATCTGTTTATTGTAGTATATATTTCACATACGTACCTTAACCTTAACATTAATTCTCTCCGCGCCAGAAGTCGCATAAGGCCTCCACGCTGCTTTTCCACCCTTTTCTATCTTTTGCCGCTGTTCTGGCTACGTTCCAACTTGTCCATTCTTGTTGGTTCCTTTCTCTCTGTGTTGTTCTTCTCCATGTAGTTTTTGGCCTTCCTCTAGTTCTTTTCCTTTCAGGTGCCCATTGTAGAGCTACAAAACTGTTGTTGTCATTTTCAAGTCTTAATGCATGTACTATCCATGTCCACCGTCTCCTTCTGATTTCACAACTGATGTTTCTGGTTTTAGCAATTTCGTTTACTGTTTTGTTTGATGTTTTATTTTTAGGATCTTTCTTAAGCATTGGTGTTTTACAGTATTTAGTTTCTTTTCTTCATTGTTTGTTAATTTCCATGTTTCGCATCCATACAATAATACAGGTCTTACTAATGATTTATATAGGTGTATGTTTGTTTTTCGGCCAATTCCTCTTGCATACCATATAGTTCTTAGGCGATGGAATGTCCCTCTTGCTTTCTGTATTCTGTTTTCGATGTCACAACTGCCTCCTCCCTCTTTGTCCGTGACTGCTCCCAGGTATGTGAACTTGTCTAAATATTCTACTTTCTGGTCGTATAACGTTATCAACTCTTTATTCTTTGTTTGCTTGGATCTCAGAGTTTTACACTTTTTGGGGTTAAGTTTCATTCCGACTCTTTCAGCTTCAGTTGTTTATTCCTGTCGCTAAATTTTGAGGAAAGAAGTGCGATGTCGTCAGCAAAGTTAAGATCTTCTAGAATAGTATTAAAGTTTCATCGTATCCCTCTTGCTTTGTCTGCAGTTGTTTTCCGCATGATCCAATCTATGACTAAAAGGAAAATAAAACCTGACATTATGCATCCCTGTTTCACTCCTGATTTTATATCAAATCATTCTGATGTTTCTCCCTGATCGATGACAGAACACTTAAAGCCTTTATATACCTCCTTTATGGTTCTTATTATCTTGTCTGGTATTCCGTAGCTCTTCATGATATACCATATACTCTCTCGGTGTACTGAGTCAAATGTTTTTTCGAAGTCTATAAAAAGTAATATGAAAAAAGTAAAAACACAAAAATACTGAACTCCGAGGAAAATTCAAAAAGGAAAATCCAAAATCAAAAGGCAAAATAAAAAGTCTAAATACATCAAACAAATGGATAACAACTGTCATATCCCTGACTTGGTACAGGTATTTTCTAATATAGAAAATGGTGAATTGAACCTGGTTTTATAGCTAGCTAAACCTCTCACTTGTATGACAGTCGCATCAAATTCCGTTACATTGTCAACGATGTATGAACAAAACAAACATACTATAAGAGTAAAAATGTAAAAAATAGGGATACAGCAGTCAATATTGTGTTATCATCTTAATATCACTATAAGCTGCCCTCCATTCATTTGTTTGCTCGAGTATGTTTCGAAGGATAAAAATCTATTCAGTTGTTCCTCTTAGTGGTCTAAATCCTGGCTGCTCATTCCTCAATCTCTTGTCTATTCCTTCTTTTATTTTTTCTATTAGCATTCTGCAGAAAACTTTACTACAAACAGGTAAAAGAGTCACTCCCCTTTAGTTGTTATAATCTGTCATATCGCCCTTCTTAAAGATCTTTCAAATCAATCCCTCTCTTCAGTCTGATGGCCAATTTTCTTCCTCCCATAGGCTGTTAAATATTTCTGCCATTTTCTCTGCTGTAAGGTCGATGTCTGCCTTTATAAGCTCTGGTGTTACACTATCTATTCCTGCTGACTTCCCATTTTGTGTCTTCTTCAGTGCTCTTTTAACGTCAGCTAATGCCCATTCTCCTAGATCGATCTCCTCTATTATAATTGCGGCCATATTAACAGCGTCCTCTGAAATTGGATGATGAGGATCTTGCCTATTTAAAACTTCACTAAAATGTTCTACCCATCTATTCAATATATCATTTCTTTCACTTGTCAGTTTTACTTCTTTACTTTTTACTCCTATGTGTTGCCTCTTTCTTTCACCTGTTAGTATTTAAGTGATGTTATAACGCTCTTTGCTTCTTCCATTTTCTGCTGCTTTTTCTGCATCTTCAGCCATCATATTGTACCATTTCCTTTTATCCTCTCGGGCACTTTTCTTAACCCCTTTATTTTTCTGATTGTATTCTTCATTGAGTCTCATTTTTAATCTTTCCGATCTAGTTCCTTCTAATTTATTTTTAATTTATTTTCTTTCATCAACCATTTTCCATGTATTGTTGGTTATCCATGGTTTACTGATCTTTTTACTGCTCCCCAATACCTGTTTAGCGGCATCAGTGTATATCTCTACTGCACCTTCATATTTCAACACTGGATCTTCTATGTTACATTCTTCTAGTACTTGGAATCTGTTTCTCCCTTCAATATTGTACTTTTTTCTGACCACCATCCTTTTTAGCTTGTTTAAGCCATACCTCTCTCTTTTGCATTTGTTCTTGTCACCTTTATTTCTTGCCAGTTTGAGTCTGATCTTGGACCTTACTAAGCAGTGGTCAGTATACACATCTGCTCCTCTCATTACTCTTGTATCTAATATTGATGTCCTCATGTCCCCTCGTACCATTATATGATCTATCTGGTTTTTTGTTTTTCCATCAGGGGATTTCCTTGTTACTTTATGTATTTCCTTATGTGGGAAAATGGAGTCTGTTATGATGAGGCCGTTGATTTGGCAGAAATTTCATAATAATTCACCATTTTCATTAATTGTCCCACATCCATGTTTTCCTAACACCTCTTGCATATGCCTATTGTCTTTGCCTTCTTTTGCGTTCAGGTCACCCATAACTATAAGCATATCATTCTTATTGCAGGATGAAACATTGTCTTGTAGTTGTTGGTAAAATTCTTCTTTCTCTTTCTCTTTTGCATCATCTGTTGGAGCATATGATTGTATAACTGTCAGCTTCTTATACTTTGAATAGAATCTTGCCTTCATCATTCTCTTGTTGATTGGTGTCCATTCCATCAATGATTTCTTAGCTCTTTCATTCATCATTATGGCTACTCCCTTGACTTGGTGTTCATCATCGCCGACATATATAGATAACTGTGTCTCCACTTTGAAGCTTGGTTTCACCTGATCCTTTCTATCTACTCTCACTGCTCATACCTAGTAAGTCCATACCATAATTTTTCATTTCCTTTGCTACTTGTCCTGCTTTTGATATGTCTGCCATTGTTCTAACATTCCAACATTCTATATACATATTCTGTTTTATCGCTACTAGGGAACCGATCGGCTTTTGGGCGTCCTTTCGGCTTTCACCCAAATGTGTCATGTTTGGTTCCTCAGCAGTGGTGGGCCGGGTTTTCTCTCTGGGTAGTCCTTCCCGTAGATGATTGCGTTGCCATGCTAACGGATTGCATCTGTCCGGATTTCTTTCTGGGTTGTCTCTCATAGCATTTGCCTTTCCACAGTCACCCACAAGGCAGTGGGGCTATTTTCCCGTAGCTGGGGGTTTGGTTTGCAGGCACCAGGGCGTATCCACTCACCGTTGGGCCTAGCATGCCTTGCATCTAAGAGCTAAACCTCCTTCGAGACCTTGTGGTTTTGCCTGGGGCCGTGAGGTGCCCAGTTTCCATCTATCACCTCGTGGAGGATCTCATATCTGGGCCACATAGGTCTTACTGCATGAGAGACTGTAACTGGCAGAACAGACTTACGCACTCGTCTCTCTTTTTCACAGCAAGCTGCTAACCAGTGATGAATGCTTAAAGCGAGAGTGACAAGCACAGACACAACAACACACATACAGGTGCGCATCAGACAGTCATTTGACAGACATATATTCACATACTATGATACAATATAACTTGTCTTCAATCGAATGTTCATTACACATGTTATAAAAAAAAACCGACACATATTTAATTTTTACTTCATACACTTGTCAAATACACCGAGCTAGATCAATTAGTTTCAAAACCCGATATATTGGTGATGTTCTTTCCATTGTAATTCACACTTTTCTGTTCGGGTTTTGTTGATATATCAGACCTAGAAATTAATGAATGTACAGACTCGATATCCTCCGCCTACTTTTAAGACCTATACCTTGAATGTGACATGAATGGTCATCTCAGTATTAGACTTTTTATTTTTTACTAACGAGACGATTTTAATTTTAAATTACAACCCCCGCCCTTTACCAACTTCACGTATATTGGATTCACATTTCCTAACTCATTCGATTTTCAATTGATTGCAGCTACTACTTAAACGTTATAAAAAGTCACAAGTGTCTAAGCAGAAAGTTGCTGAACCAGGGTTATGGCAAAAAAACATCTCTTCTGTTTTTTTAATTAAAGTTAATCGGAAAATACCGCAAGACCTTGTTGATAAATATTCGTATCGACTTCAAAAAAAAAATACATCATGGTCTTGGAAGTTTGGATTCTAGGTACTGACATTGTTTATCATCTTAATTTCGTGTCATAATGTTCTCTTTATTTGTCTTTGTATTTTTTTTTGCCCTCATTGTTTATTTAGTTCTTGGTAATATGAATCTCGTCATTGAGTTATTAAGCTATGGTCTTTTTTTGTATTATTGTTATTCGTTTTAGTAATTTTGCACTTTGTCTATTTAAAAGTATATAGGTTATGTACAAGTTGTAAAGTTGTACATATCATAATTCGTAAAGATGTTTCGTACAAGTACTCAGTGTTTTATGAACCGCTTAACACACATGGATGATGAAAGCACAAAGTCTTTTGTTTCGTAAATGTCTGTCATATTTTCGAAACTACTTGGTACAGCTAAAAACTGAAAATATATCTGAAAGTGAAATTAAATAACCTGACTTCTTTGATCTTCTTGTTTTTGACCAGTGTTTGAAGGAACATCGATTCATATTAAGATAAAAAGAGTTTGACAAGGAGAGGCGCACAGTTCTTTCACATAGGGATGCTGACAATTTGTTGAAAAAGTCTACCTTCATATTCAACAAATATGTTGTCAATAAGAAACTTCAGCATACTGATCACTTGTTCTTCTGCGTAGCATGTTCAACTCTTTTGTTCACAGTGAAAAAAATATGCCTAATGGTATCCCAAAGACATAAATTTATAGCATATGCTGCCATTTTTATGATGAAAAACATTGTGGATTATTTCTTTTTGACGATTGTTTAATGTCACATGGGGAATGGTGGAAAGGTAGAAAAATCAAAAGTTTTGATAGAACTTGTTTCAGAAAAAGACCAGGTTTTAAAATTATCCAGACGTTGGACAATTCCTAAGTGGAGCATGCGTGTTCTTTTGTTTGTATGGAATTTTGTGAAGTTATGTATCCATTACAAAGGTTATTCCTCTGATTTGTTGTTCACTTCAATGCTCATTGAAACTATGAAGGACTTATGATACGTCAAAATCTCATCCCTGTCAAATGATATGTTTTGATTATGGGATTACCTGAGTGTTTTCCTATTATTTATCATTTTACAAGACACTCATAGAAATACGATATCATGGCAAGCCGTTTTACTATTTATTCGAATATAGGATATATATATTCGAAAATAAGATGGCGTCCGATGTGAATGGACGTATATGTATGGCGACAGGTGTTGAATTGTCTGATACAAGTATTATTTCTGATGTTTGAGCTGATAAAAGTGGTAACGTAGATTCCTTATACAATATGAATAACACTTTCAAGCAATACTCCCCACAGAATAGTCAAATAGTGCATATATTAACAGAAATCGACACCCCTGTCCGCCAAAATGTAAACATTGATGACTCCATTGTTGATAGCCAAGATTTTCAAGACTGTAGTCAAGGGACACATTTTATACCTAACCAAGATTTTATTGCGAAATTAGATCTTGAATGGATAGATCTTCCTAGAGATTCATATATCGTAATATTAATTGAATTAACGAATGATTCTGATGATACTATTACATGGTAAAGGAGTATGTTGACCAGTCGAGCCAAGTCAATACAGGGGTGTCCGTTAGGGAAATTAATCACGAGGAAAAGTACAAACAGAGGTTCATCCTCACAAAAGTATGCAAAAGACTGTTACTTATTGCAACAGTTTATTTCTGGCGACCCGTCTAGCATTGATGAAGTTTTTCGTAAGGACGAGCCTAAATCTGTTAGCGAACCTAATACATTACCACTGAATTGCCATCTTATTGAATTAAGAACAACTCTTCATATGACTATTGATAGGTTAAACTGGGTAAAGATAACCGTACAGTGATTGAAAAATTACAAACTGATAATGAGAAGTTGAGACGAGAATTAGAAGACTCAAACACATCATGCCCAGAGTTATTTAAATGAGTAAAGTCACATGGTACAATAAAACAGGTTTAGAGCACATGTCTAATGTTTTTGTTTTGAATGGAAGGCTGTTACACTACTCATACGTACTCCATTGAGTATTTTATATTAAAATAAATTGAAGTAACATAGAGGTCTAATGAGTAACTTTTTTAATTATAGGTTTAAAATTGTAATATTCATAATCGGAGTTCGTATATATCATACATTAACATACATGAAGAAAGAAATTATTTATCTTTAAAAATGAATTTTAAAGAATTATTTTTTGAAGATTTATAGAAGTCAAAAGGACTATACTCATAGTTATAAGTTACAAATGCGATCACCCGAATCGGAGATTTATAACGGTACAGTTTAAGACTCACAAAAAACACATGACACACTCCGTACAAATGTCCTTTCAAAAAAAGACGACAGTCATAAAAATGATGAACCAACGACGTTCAAAATACCCGTTCGCTTGCAGGGTGCCACTGCTGTAGTTCAGTCCACTGATGACAATTTCTTTACTGGTGTCTCACGGAAAAGGTCCGCAAGGTATCACTTATCATGAATTGATTCAAAGTCAACCCGTTCCGGAATCATGACATATTTAGAGAGTAGAAACGTGCAAGTGATATACCTGAGATTGTTTCAATCGCGGAATAGCTTGCGCTATGTGTCTGCTAAGTGCAATGTATCCGAAAACTGTGCTAATATTATTGAGGGTGAAAACTTTTGGCCAATTGGTGTGCGTTGTAGGTGCTGGTATCAACGAGGTTCCGAGGCCCCAAGCGACCAGAAACAAGGCGAAAAATAAAATACTTTAATAATGAATAGCACTAGTATTTCAACTGTTGTAGTATTCATGAATGTATTTCTTATTTTGTTTTTTATGTCTAGTATTAAGTTAGTAGCATGGAACGTCAGGGGTATCATGTCCTCTACTATTTGTCTTAGTAATTTGTTAAAGGACACTGATTGTGATATTTGTATTATATCTGAACATAAATTAAAAGAAAGGTCTTTACATTATTTATCTACTATAGAAAAAGGGTACAACTGTATAGGTAAAGCTGATGCATTACCCATAGGGTATAACGCTTATCATGGTAAGGGTGGTATTGCCATATTATACAAAACGTCACTTCAGTTTTCTGTAAATGAAATAAGTGACATTAACTCCAGTAGAATAGCTGGTATTGAACTTAAAAACCAGTCTTATGGTTCACTTTTTATCTTTGGTGCGTACTTACCATCTGATGACTCTATTGAAAATTACAAGAGTGAATTAAGTATACTAGATAGTTTATATGCATACTATAGTGTTTATGGTAATTGTACAATTGCAGGTGATTTAAATGCTAGCTGCTTACATAAATGATAAAGACAGATCTATCTCAAATATTTATAAATCAAAAGAGTTATTAAATTTTGTATCTAGGCATCATTTGTTGCATGCTGGTGGTAAAATACAAATTAAAGGGCCAATGTATATGTATGTAACTAAACAAACAATGTAAGATTATATCTTGTGTAATGAAATTATATATAGAAAACTAAGGTACTATGAAATCCTTGATGAAGGGGCAATACGTAGCACACCCGATCATTTGCCAGTAGTGATTGAGTTTGAGACGGACTCCACCCCACATCGTGTTATTAACTCCAGCGACAAATTACCAGCTTGGCATAAGGTAACTGACGCACAGATCAATCAATACCAAAAACTATTGTCTGACCCCGTGGAAATATTAATTAATAAAATGAACTCTTATTCTTTTGCTGATATTGACACTATATATGACGACTTCGTTAGCACATTGCATAATGCTGCGAACATCTCAATTCCGAAATGCGGATTTAATCCACTCACTAAACCGTATTGGAACGCAGATGTGAAACGAGCACACGACAATGAAAGGTCAATGCGTAAACTTTGGGTTCTAGATGGTCAACCTCGAGGAATGCATTTTGACTCTTATCAAATATACAAAAGAGCAAAGTCCGAATTTAGACGTGTACAGCAAGCGGCTAATGAACAGTATATGCAAAAGTGTTATGATGATCTAAATGAAACCGTAGAGTGCGAAATACGGTTGTTTTGGAAACAAATTAAACTGTTTAAAGGTCGTTCCTCCAAGATATACCCCGAGATTGTGTATGAAAATAAAGTGTACAGTTCTCCGGAGTCTGTAGCAAACTGTTTTGCTGAGTACTTTCATGAGCTGTACCAACCAAAAGAAAGTTGTAATTTTGACAATGAATTTAAGTGTTCGATTGAGAGCGTATACAAAGATATTATTAAAACCTGTGGTGTTGAAGGTGGATACTAACCTGGTGGATTGATCACCGAACAAGAAGTTTCTAAATTGATAGGTCAGTTAAAATATAGAAAAGCTGCCGGACATGACAGAGTACAAAACGAACATTTGCGTCAAGTAGGTAGCCCTGTTGTGAAGTGTATAACGGTCTTATGCAATCTCATCGTCAGATTAGGGCGTATATCAAAGAACTGGAAACTAGGCCTCCTTGTTCCTATCTTCAAAGGTGGAAATAAGTGCAAAACTTCACCCGATAATTCTAGACCAGTTAGTTTACTGTCCTGTGTTTTGAAACTATTTGAAAGTATTATTAAAGCTCGGTTAATTGACTTCGTGTTGTATGACAAGAACATGCAGAATCTCCAACAACAAGGATTTCAAAAGTAACTTAGTTGCTTAACTGCATCGTTTAATTTACATGAAACAATTTATCATAACCTAGAATTATTCAGTAAAACTTTTGTTGCCTTTTTAGACAGTAAAAAAGCTTTTGACACTGTCTGGAGAATTGGTCTTATGTATAAATTGTATAAAATAGGTGTAACAGGCAAATTATGGTCAGTTATTAATGACTGTCATATTGATACTATGAGTTCAGTAATTGTAGACCAGTGTCAGTCTGAGTTCCTCCATGTATTACAAGGGGTTAGACAAGGAGGGGTTTTATCTGGTTTATTATATTTAGTATTTATAAACGATATGCTGGTTGATCTTGAAAAATGTAATAAGAAAACTGGTGTTTATCACATAGCTAGCTGCTCTCCTGCTCTCGCTGACGATATTTCATGTATTGGCACAACTCTGTTGTGTCTCCAGCGTATGTTAGATATATGTGCTGACTATGCCCATGGATGGAGGTTCTGCTTCAATGCGAAAAAAGTCATGCGTAATGCATTTTTCCTTAAACCCACGAGAAGTTCGAGTAACATACGACTGGCATATTGCGAATAGTGTTTTTCCGGTAGACGAAGAATACACTCACTTAGGCATTGCGTTAAATTCCAAATTCAGATCGACAGAAAGAACATCAAACGCATGTAGAAAAGGCAAGAACTCTCATTTTGCGCTCAACGGTGTTTGCGATAAGTCAACACATCCATGCGTTCTACTTAAACTGTTTAAATATATAGTGTTACCTGCTGTTCTGTATGGTTGTGAAATGTGGACTAGTTTAAAGTCAAACGACATTGCTGCGTTGAATCGTTTTCAGCACTTTAAAGTCAAACGTATGTTGGACTTGAAAACGTCTACGAGATCAGATATGTGCCAAAGTATACTTGGACTTCATATTATTACCTCGTCTATAGAGACTAAGAAGTTATATTTCTTGCAAAAACTGTGTAGTCTTGATGACAACTGTCTAAAGTTTATAAGATATCTTATAAAGTATATGAGATATCTTATAAACAATTTTTATATAAGATATCTGATATAAATTATAAGATATCTTTTATAGTTTATAAAATATCTTAAATAGTTTAAAATATCTTAAATAGTTTATGAGATATCTTGTAAAGATAATTATATAAGATATCTGAAAAACTATATAAAATATATTATAAACATATAAGATATCTTATAAACTATATAAGATATTTTATAAAGTTTATGAGATATCTTGAAGTTAGAATAAGTAGCAAAACGGCTTGCCATACGATTTACATACAAAGACAGTATTTTTTAAAGCTTTGTTCGCAGCAACAGCAGCATACTCATCATGAAGAGATGAGAAAGAGATTGAAATCTAATAATTTAGTACGCCAAATTTGTGTTTATCTACACCAGACTCAATACTTGTGATCAAATAATCATACATTGAACCGACAGCTGTTTAACTGCTTGTCCTGTCCTCTATTTTTATTAAGAAAATTGCAAGTAAACTTGTTAATCCGACGTTTTGTTGGTAATATTTAAAAAAAAAGAATGGAAAAAATACTTCTACACAAACAAAACAAAGTTTAGAGTGTTCCACATAGTCCTTATAATCAAATGTTTGTTACAAGTGTAGACATTTTCAAAATATGACTCTTTTCCAAGATTTTTGGCATGCCATTGACATTAAAACTTTTACTATGAAATATTGAGTTTAAGAGAATATATTTTAAAAAGTATGCTCTGATGAAAAGAATAAAGGAAAACGAAAATAATTATCTGTTAGTAGAGTTTACTGGTTAAAAAAAATTGAATTATTTGCTATTCTGATATAAGAAGTTAATCTTGGTACACGATGATGCCTTGATGTCCACCTGAGCACTTATCAATTATATTAGTCAAGATAGCGTTCCTAAAACACCAATTTATAATCTGTATTCTTATTGGTACTTACAGTGCACTCCCGCATGCTGAATTGGTATTGTAGTCATACTAAGCATCATTTATTACGGACGCATGAGTTTATTAAACGTGTTAACGTTGTTTTCAATGATTTACATCACTGGGTCGATACCTCTGCTGCTGGACTATCAGTCCCTGAGGGTATCATCAGCTCAGTAGTAAGAACTTCAGTACTGATGTGATTTAACATACTTATCTAAAATTGTCCGTTTATAAATTTTGAAATTATTAAGAAACTAAGGTTTCAACTCCCTCAGGCAAAGTTGACTTTAGATGAATTTGGCTTTTTATTTTAGGTATTTTTGATATATAGCTATTTAACGGTTTCGGTACTTATACATCCTCGGATTTCAAATGTTAAGCTTTGAGCGTTCTTGATGAAGGTAAATCCAGAAAAGCGCTTCCGATGCATCAACTTATTAAACGTGTTTTTTTTTTTTTTTTTATTAAGTGCATGACCGACAGACAGGAAAAATAAATATGCAAATTTAATCAATTTCACCTTCAGATATATTGAGAATGTCCTGTTACTCATCGATCAATAACCCACATTTAAGTGAGTACTTGCATTTCATATATCTCACAGAACTTGAGATTTACGCAATTAACAAAAATAGAAAATCTTCTTCATAATTTAAACTTTTTCTCGATATTGACATGCAAGATAAGTGGAAGCTAGAATCAATGACAGATGTGATGATTTCAACTTTCCAATCGTCATATTCTCGTTTCTCATGATCGGCAGTTAATACTATCTGCTCTTTCCGTTCTTGTGTATTCACTTCCTTCCAGTATCTCAATTCATACGTTACTCTCGTGCATATTCACACTTCACGAACTTCATTAGCAGGATCAGCTCCAACAGAGCTTCAACGAAGTAGCAAAGTTACGTCTAATGTTATTAGAATAGCCTTAATTAATCTCTGTATTTTTTTTTATCGATTGTATCCTACTCTTGAGTGAGGATTTGCATGGCATTTCAGGAGACTCTTGCACATTTTTGCTTCTTTTTATCTTTCTACTCAAGTTATGACATTTGAACATTAGTAAATTATTGTTACCTTAATTTATCATTTCAAAGCACGGGTTCATTAGCTTTAATCATTAATAACCCTTGTTATAAAAGTTTTCTGTCTACATCAACTCTTTCAAGGAGACCATAATAGGTTTCTGTAACGTACCACAATCTTAAGAATATTGTATCAACCGAGAGAGAGTGATATTTCATATACAAGGGTTGATAGAATGGGATTAAATACCTATCTATATAAAAAAGTAATATGACAAAAATACCGAACTCCAGGGAAAATTCAAAACAGAGAGTCTTATATGAAGTTATATCAAATGAAAACTCAAAATTTCAAACACATCATACTAACGGAAAAAAATCATATTCCTGACTTGGTTCAAGTATTTCATATGTAGGAAATAGGATATTAAACCTGCTTTTATACCTAGCTAAACATCTCTAGGGAATGATAGTCTTATACAAATTCCGTTCAATTTACACATTTTAATTAAAGTATTTCACAATGACAAAAACAAGTCATCTCTTTTCTACCATACATTTTTTTTTCGCAGTGTATCATTGTCGATTTCTAGATTGTGTCAAAATATTTAGCAGACCTCGCTATATTTTTTGTATCCTTTATATTTAACCGGAAAGATACGACCACCATAGTTACCAAACATTAAAATGTTAAATGATTTCAGAAAGGACTTAGTCTATGCACCAAAACGTTTAGTAAAAGGACGATGCCAACGTATTTTAACTCTCCACGAGGAGCCCTTACACGAGACATGACTCGTAGAACAAAAAAAAGAGGAAGAGGTGGGTCATAGTGGGATTTAATAGAATTGTGTTTATTTGAGTCTTGATTACTTTTTTATTTTACAATTTTAAATTACCAGATCTAATAAAGGCATTAGTAGTATACCGCTATTCAATATAAAAAAAAAATACTTAGTATCTTTATTGGATTTTCTA
Organism: Mytilus edulis; assembly: GCA_019925275.1. Lineage (NCBI taxonomy): Eukaryota > Metazoa > Mollusca > Bivalvia > Mytilida > Mytilidae > Mytilus > Mytilus edulis. The sequence goes on along the minus strand of CM034361.1, from coordinate 33,897,380 downwards.
TTTTATTTAAATGTACTGATTCTCTCAATCTTTCTTTTAGTTTGAGGACAACTTCTATTATGGAACGAAACATCCTGCATATAACATTGTTTGAAAAAACCACCGTGTTATTTGCAGACCCAATAGTGAAAATAAAAGTAACAGTATTATGCCGCCGTTTGAAAGTCATAAATCGATTGAGAAAGAAACAAGGTAAAACTGAGGTAAACACCTCAACTTTAAAGGAAAACAACGAAACAACAGAAACAGTGAAGAGAAGAAAAAACCAAAACGACAATGCAACACACAGAGAAACGAGCTATAAGATAACAACTGCCATTTTCCTGACTTGGTACAAGATATTTTAAGAAAAAAAATATAGTAGGTTGAAGCTGGTTTTGTGGCTTGAAGACTCATTTGTTGAAATATGAATGAAGTTGCAAAGGAACACAAACCAGTCCATTTATCTTTTAAAATTGTTCCTTGTGTAATTGTTGATTAAACATTCGGTTACCAAGTAAATTGTCATTTCTTGCACTTTATATATAAATGGTAATGTCCTAAGTCTATTTATACATTAAGTCAAGGCAGTGTTGTACAACTACAACTATGAATCTTTGGAGATTGATATACATCGTTGGTGTTCATGTATCTGTAAAGGGTTTCAGCTTTTGTTTTTATCAACGGTATCAGTTTAATATAAACATTGGCGTAATGAGTACATACGTAAAGCATCCTTGTTCTCGATACTGATATGATTTATACCACAACTTTTTAATGAAGAATGTAGATGATTATCAACACAAACCTGGTGTCCAAATCCCTCAGACAACGTTAAAATTAGACAGAGTTGGCTATTCTATTTATTACCCTTCTGGTCTTTAACTCTTCAAGTGTTTTACATCGTTAGCTTTCATTTTATGTTTGTTTAAGCATTCATGCAGAAAGCATATCGAAAGCATCAATTTCATAAAGTGTCTCTGGACGCACAGACAAGAAAACATAATGCCCATAAATGGGACATAAAAAAATACACAGTTCAAAGGTTGATGAGATAATGCACCCGAAAACGCGAAAAGTAGAGATAAATCAGGCGAAAATATAAGGAGATGCAAACAATGCATGCATTAACGGAACTTTGATCTTGTTTCAAACATTATTGATATATTAGCAAGCTGTATATATTATTCTATTCAGTATATGAATTTTGAATTTAATAACATTTAAAAATACAATGATATGATGCTGAAAAATGTGTCTGTTATTGAACATCTTGGATGTCATAGGTTTCAGATATAAATAATCGAAATATACGACTTGTTTTCTTGATTCATTTATGATTTGTTTAGTAAATGGACTTTATAACTGTCATCATGGAACCTTAACTGTGTATCATATTTATTTTTGTTTATTATTTAATTTATTTTGTACATGAAATAGGTGGCTAGTTTTCTTTTTTGAACTCTTTTGCCTTTGTCATTTCGGAGCCTTTTATAGCTGAAATACACTTGTTGAAGGCCATATGATGGTCTAAAAGCTGTTAATGTCTGTGTAATTTTGTCTCCTGTGGAAAGTTGTCGCATAGACAATCGTACACCATCTTCTTACTTTCATAAATCTGCTACATGATGATAGGATAAATGTTAATTCATTCGATATTTTCATTTCATTGTGAATATAATGTTATTCTTATAAGGCATATACTTATAAAAAAAATTGCAAGCTTCTCAAATTCTGGTGTGTCAATCTTTACCATAATAGACTATACGTGATTTAACTGAATAATTGAATAACACTTCAACGATTATTATGATTGATTTAATATTACTTTGGATTACATTATAAAAATTATTTAACCACAATATCAACTAAAATAACACTAAAATAACACACTCTAGATTATTTGGTTACAATATTAATTTGAATAACACTCTATAATTATTTGATGTATTCAAATGTGCTTCTAGAATAATAAATGGCATAACATGACTTTCCAACACTTATGAATTCATTATAATAAAATAAAATATACTTCATACAATAGCTCTCTTTGTCCCTTTTAATTGAATTGAACAAATGACTATTTTAGAATCCAAATCTATAAGTAACTTGGAAATGTTTTAGTGATCTAGTGTGTGGGAGGCCGTGGGTTCGATCCCAAGTCAGATCAAATGAAAAACCCGGCAAAAAGTATTTGAAATTCCACTTTGCATATGACATTATAAACTAAAACGACAATTAGTTAAAAAAGGAATGTGGATCGTTTCAGTCAGTAAGGTACGAAAGTATCATATCAGATTAATTCAGAAAGATGTTAGCTATATTCCATAACTTTAAATAAAACATCAAAACTTTACTTCAAGCAGGTTTTCGCAGCGCTAAGACATTTTCAAATCTGAGGTTTGGTACCGTTTGTAAATTAAATTATTATGTATCATATAATAACATTATATGTATGTTTTATTATTATACTTCATTCTGATTAGCTAACTGCACGTCACATGTTATTCCTTAAGCAATTACATTACTCAATAAAACTTTTCATTCATGATAACACGTGGTCCCACAATAAAGCGCACAGGTGAAATTAAAAAAAACAAATATAAAATTCGTGTTTTCATGATCATAGGTAAAAAAATGTAATAATAAGTATTGATTGCTTCTTTTTGTGACTTAATAGGGTTGTAAAAGCGTTGACCGAGTGCACATTTGTAGAATGAAGCGCTTCCGCGCTTTAAACATAATTCATTTCTGGCAACGCTTTTACACCCCCATTAAGTTACAAAAAGAAGCATTCAATTCTTAAATAAGAATAAAGAAATATCAGGATTACCATGGTACTCTATTCGGTTCAATATGATCGAAATCAACGCAAGACAGATCCAAACTACCGAATACAAAATAATCAGAAAAGTAACACCAACCAAACCAACAACAGATCAAAATTCTTACAAATAAAGAAACTGTATGAGTCTTAAACCTCTTTAAAAAGGAACAAGTAAGATTGAGCTGCCTATGCCCAACTTTATCTAATTGATTAAGAACTCGTTTCTGTGAATAAGCAATAACCAAAAAGAGTCAATTTATGAATGTATTCGAGTGCATTGAAACGGTAAGTTTCCAATTACGGCTTTTGGATTTCATAACTGATCAGGACTGCCATGACTTTGTATTTCTACAAAGCACATAGCCAAAACTAGTTTGTTTTACAGTCGTTGTACCTATTGAGTAGCGAAACTTAAATTAACAGTATTTTCAGAACCATATACCCTTGTATAACAGTATTCTTTGAAAATCATAATACTTTTAACCCATAACCATGTCAAAAAATTAACACAACAAGATATGGTTTTACATTTAACATATTAATAAGATAAAATTACAATACAAAATAAGTTGAACAAACAATAAAACAGCAGTATAAGATAAACCAAAATTATAAAAAGAAACACCACCACTCGTGAAAAAAAAGACATGTGCCAAATCTAATAAAACACAGGCTGTACGTGATTGACGTCAACTGACGCTCGGTATTTAGATATTTATAAATTTAATGCCTACCCATGTTAAAATTAGCATAGTGCATGACATGAAAGAATTATTGTTTTTTCCACTTCACAGAGGAACATGTAATTCCTGGTATATAACCCCTGATTGATTTTGGATAAGCAATCGACTCTATTTCATGGTCATTTCTATTTGAAACACTTGAGCAATTTATTTTTGGAGAATCAATCACGAGTTGGATAAAAACATATTCCTAACAGTCCCTCAACTGTTGTCAGTCATATTTGTATTTCAGACAAGGGTACCCTTATCTCCTTACCATTTATTCATTTGTACAGATATACTACGCATTAAAGTCTGAAATAGTAATGTGGTAAAGGGTTTTATGATAGATGACTCAAAGATATTATTGCCTCAATATGCAGATTCACATTAATTATATTAGATGGATCGCCTTCCTCTTAAGATGCAATCGCGTATTCTACGAAAATGCAAGGAAACAAGAAGAAAACCTAATACAGAGGGACTTCAAAATCATCTAAAAAAATACTTGAGAAGAGCATATTTTTTTCAAAATATTAGTGTGATAGAATACAGGAGGTACTGGAACTCCTGGGTAAAGTGTGATATGATTAACTTGCAGGAAATACTTTATATCACGTAACTATACAATAAGTTAGTTCAATTATATACAGATTTGTGACGTTAATGTTTTTTTCCATTTTCGGTGAAAAAACTACTTATTCTTAAACGGTATCGATAAAAATAGCATTTTAAACAAATAAAATTTATACTTATGTATAAAAACTGTGTTGACCGGCTCAGCAATACAAAAAAAAAAACTAAATGTGCAATTTTAAAAATGAACAATGCAGAACAATATAAAAAATATCACACAGCCTGTGAAGAAAATAAATACTTTAATTCAAAATGATTATTGGAACATGAATGAGTAGTTCGATGATAGAAAAAAATAATATGTCGAGAACTTGTTTGCCTAGCGTATTTTGTAGAATTTGCTTGTTCTTTATAATACTACGGTCAAAATCTAGGAAAACTATTTTTAATTGCTATATAACTTAACCATCATGGGCAGATAATAAAAATTACTTAAACAAGACTCCTTTATAAATTTTTTTTTTTTATCAAACTATGAAGGATTAAATTTTCTTTTGAATGAATGTTAATAAGACATTTCAGCAAATTTCATATAAAACCATTAATTAATTGTTGTTGTGTCCTTTCAGATCATTTTTTTTAATATCACATAACACATTTTACAATTGAGTTGAACATGCTTTTCCCCTTTTTTTAATCCTTTAAATTTTATAAAACAAAACATTTGCTGCTGGTGGTAACTATAATATATATAACTTGAGGTATATATCTCCATACGCAATTCATATATGATGCTTAGTCTATTGACACTAGAACTGTGTGAAATAATTTAAAGGAAATATGGTTTTTTTACCATTTAGTCCGGTCATTTCCATACGGATACACATAAGTGAAACAACAACAAAAAATTGGGTTAATAACATGACGTGTTCCATTGAAAAAAAAAACATACTGAAGATAGTGTTGTCCTATCAACCTTTTAGAAGTAGTTAATAAACAGCTGCGCCACGAGAATATGGTAAGCCCGTCGTCTTGTGAATAAAAAATAACAAATGTTTTTGGAATAACACAGATGATGTACAGGAAGTCATACTAAGTATATCCTGACCCATTCCTTATTCCTGCTCAAAAGGAAGTTTATTATAGAGACAGAAAAAAAGGCTCACAGCATGGTTTTTTTTACCAAAAATCTCAATTAAAATTATATTACTCAAAAGTTAAATAAAGATTCTTCACAAAAAAGTATACAAATTTTGATCATAAATGCTCTTCAACTTTTGTACTTGTTTGGCTTTATAAATATTTTGATATCAGCGTCACTGAGGAGTCTTATGTAGACGAAACGCGCGTCTGGCGTACTTAATCATAGTCCTTGTACCTTTTATAACTACTTTTAAGATTAAGGAGGTTTGATACTCAGTTTAGACATTTTGTCAGATTTTCGGAATCCTCTGGTTTTATCAATCAATGCCTCTAAAGTTTTGCACATTAACCCCCTTTTTTCTCTTCTTATTTTCATTCCAAATATTTTAATAACCCATTTTTCAAATCTTATAAAATCCTTGTTATTTTTTCATTGTTGTTTTAAATAGATAGTGGTCAATGTTAAATCAATGAAAAGTCTAGAGAAAATTGCTTCCCGCCAAATTTGCAATGGCTTATATCTCGAAAACAAGCACACTGACCTTCCACTTTTTTCTGCTTTTATAGTTTTTTTAATTGTATACTATCAATTTTTAACAGTCTATTAAAAAGCTTGTTATTTTAAAAAAGAGTAGTGAACATCCTTAATATAACTACGAAGTGTGTAAAGTTCTAAGCAATAATCATAAATCAATTTTGAGATACGGCGCGAAATGTAAAAAAAACACCACCCCTTTTTTAGTTACAAATTTCCGTACCTCAAAAAGTATTAATTTTATTTCCACCAAACAGTACACAAATCGTTTGACCATCATACAAAACAACTAGATTAAGTTTCATGAAATTTGGATAAGACGTTCTCAAGCTACGATATGACATGTTCACGCCGAACAGACAGACGGAGACCGGACATTTGTTTAATATAATACATACCGTTAAAATTTTAACGGGGTAGAAAAAAAACCCGATATTCTTAATTAAAACATAATTGATGGTATATAATTTCTCAAAACGTGACTAAAAAGTTATCCTTCAAATAGAACTAAATATTCAGGATATGCTTGTGTATCATGGAAAATGACAAATATTGCCGGATCTACAGGGTTATCAACTACACAGTCATGCAAAATGTGAGTTGTTCCTTTTGGAGGTGGTACGATCAATCCTTGTATCCCTTGTGCGCATTCACCAGTTAAGACTTTACACATGTACATATGCCTTTGGTTGTTATGGTCCTTTGGCGAATATGTACCTCTAGCTGAATATGCTGCATCCCTTGCAAAGTATACACCATTTCCATATACCGTAGCTAAGTAAACAAATATATTAATAATTAAGAAATTCAAGATTTGTTTTAAATAATATAAATGGCGATGCAACCTTTGAAGTTTAAAGAAAAACATAGATACCGTGTTTCAGAAACTCCAGATATGAACTTTATAACATGTATTTCTGAATATAAGTTACTGTTAATAATATTTCACGAACAGAGCGTGAAGAAGATTGTAAATCAGCAGGAATTTGTTTTCTGAAAAATAACCTTTAAACATAATTATTAATTTTATATACTATAAATCATGTTTTGACATTTTTATTATTGGGGCGATTCATTTCTATTGTATATACAGTGCAATTTCACAGTAGGAAACTTAATCATTTATTCAAATATACTCTTAATTTGATCGACTGGCTAAAACTGAATAAAAATCAGACGAATTTATTTTATTACAAAATTGAAATTCGCAAAAACAGAATTTATACCTAAAATATTCATTTTTATTTTTCTGCAAATAAAATTCTTGTTAAACAAAAATTTCACCAATTTTTTACACACACCTTGATTTGGCATATGCAAAAACAACAAAAACATTGTTTAAGTTTTCGGATTTGGTCTATATGTAGCGCTTTACATTTGTTTTGTCGAAGCTATTTATGACTGATTATACTGCATACATTTTTTTAATTGTTGAAGGACCTATCATTGCTTCTTCATTTGTCGTTTGCACTCGGGTGTATACTTGGCTTCTTGGTAATCATACAATAAATCTTTGTATACACCACTTTTTTTATTTAACTATTGCTAATATCACGTTCATCAAAATTGACATCATCTATAATTTTCAGGAAGATCATATCAACTGTGAGTTACGTTATAAAAAGTCAATTAGCCTCTTGCATATGTCAGTCTTGTATTATTTTAATTTTAGTTTCTTGTGTACAATTTGGAAATTAGTATGGCGTCATTATAACTGAACTAGTATATATTTGTTTAGGGGCCAGCTAAAGGACGCCTCCGGGTGCGGGAATGTCTCGCTACATTGAAGACCTGTTGGTGACCTTTTACTGTTGTTTTTTCTATGGTCGGGTTGTTGTCCCTTTGACACATTCCCTATTTCCATTCTCAACTTTATTAGTGCAATACCAAAATATAGGTATCGACATATTGTAGAACACTGAATGTGCATATATAGTTGACAACAGTTAAAATCTACGTCATGAATAGATAACCTCAGCTTTAGTTGGCAAAACGTTTAGGATTTTTTGGTCCTAAATGCACAAATACAAAATGTTTATCCTGGTATCTATTATGAGTTCATTTTAAAATAGCTAACAACTGAGTTAATATTTATACCAATAAAACAATATTTAAAGATCTAAGAACAGTGTTGAATTTGTAATTGTAAGAATTAATTTATTTAAATAATTGGATCACATCTTAATTGTAGCGGTCGGCAAATAGCAACCTCTAAAAATAAGGATGTGCTTCTCCGTTTGAAACATTCTGTTACTCGAACAGTCAAACTAGCAAACCAAGTCTTTGTATCTATGAAATAAATAAAGTAAAGGTGGCAAGTAATTTGTGGTGACGAAACTGACTTGATTATTTACCTGGAATACAAATGTCCAGAAGTCAGCACTCCGCGCTGCAATGAATGGCAATTATATTGTCATTTTTTTTATATAAATTAACTGTTTGCAAAAGTATGAATTATTCAAATTACTAAGGGTTATCTCGTACCAGACATAGACTACCTTAACCGTATTTGACACAACATTTTGGAATTTTGGGTCTTCAACTTTATCCTTGTTTGGCTTTCCAACTTTTTTTTTATCTTAGGCGTCATTGTTGAGTCATATGTCATATATATTGCATTTCTAATGTTATAGACTTTGCCATTTGTGTACAGCAAATTCTGATGTGTTTTACTTACATAATACAACACCGAAAGTCGGTAATGAGGTATGAGCAAAGTCGATTTATTACTTGGAATTCAGCCAATCTTGGTGGTCATATATTGACATCAAAATAACTGACCATGGTTGAACTTATTATTATTTGTTTAAATAGTTACATATTTATGCAACACAAGGTCGATGAATTGTTTCTGAATCACTCTGAATTACCTTGCTTTAAGTACTTCTTATCAGAACACTTTATACCAATGTAATAATTGTCAAATCATTAAATCAGGACAGTTGGATGCAACATTGTATTTTATTATACTTCACGTTAAAATAACATATTTTGATTGGCTAAGACGAGGGTGTCAATGTACGCTATCACATGGCTGAGCGGGTGACAATTTTTTTGAATGTTACCGTCTCGTCTAGACCAATCAGAAATCGATAATTCAAAGAAAAATGAATTAAATTTTTATCAAATAATGCAATGCAAAGTTCAACGTTTTGGCTCAGGTTGTATTATCGACTGTTAAAATAAATTAAAAAAAACCCATCTTGCTTGACTTTTTTGTTTTTTTCTAATGCTCGTAACATTCAGTATAATAAATTAAATAACACATAGCTGAGAGGGTGATAGAGCAGATTGGAACCCCTCGAAAAGGCATTGTCAACCTTGGCTTTGCCGCGGTTGACAATGTTTTCTCGGGTACCAATCTGCTCTATCACCCTCTCAGCTATGTGTTATTTATTTAATGTTATAAAATGAAAAGTAAAGGCGTTAAGACAACCTTAATAAAATATAAATGGTCTATTGTACAATGTCCTTTTTCCATAAGACCGTATAACGATAATGGAACTATAACAAATATCGCAGTGTAGCAAAAAGTAAAATCACAAAAATACTGAACTCAGAGGAAAATCAATTTGGAAAGTCCATAATCACATGGCAAAATCAAAAAACAAAACGCATCAAAAACGAATGGACAAGAACTGTCATATTCCTGACTTGGTACAGGCATTTTCAAATGTAGAAAATGGTGAATTAAATGGTGGATTAATGAATTGAAAAAAAACTTAAATTATTTACTTTCATAACTTCTGGTTATCTTATATCGTAAAAGAGCATTATATATATTAAATGTATGAAAATTATTTTCAGATATTTAGTTTATCTTAAAGTTATTCCTTTTACGTACACCAAGTAAACAAACACATCAGTATATACTATGGAGGTATTGCCAAAAGTTAAATATTGATAATCACTTATCCAAGCAACAAGTGCAAGGCGTACCCAACTTCAAAATAACCATTTTACAGCTTTTATAATTGATGATTGCATAATAGAAGATGCTTTACATGTCGACACATACATGATCGCTCGTTTTCGATTTTATTTTTTTGTTTACTACTATAAACTGAATTTAGCACTCTTCGTAGCATATGCAACAAATGCTGTAAAATCATTTACCCCGGTCCGCGACTATATATAATGTATGTTTTACTCAATAAAGGAGAGACTAAATATGTTGCTTCTTATATTTGATCACTCGAAGAATTGAATTCTATCTTTACTTACCATTTTTTCCACAATAACTCCTATTAAACCCATAAGTATTTATACTGTCCAAAGCATCATGTGCAGTACCGTGCCAGAGAGTTCTTTCGTTTTGGTGATCTTTTGGATTTAATGACTTCATTGACATTTCCTTTGCCTTGTATTGCTTATGTAATGTACTATTTTGAATTCTTGAAATCTACAATTCACAAACAGATGAGAAATCGGCATGGTTTTTTTTCTTTAAGATAAATCGTAATAAGATAGCTGTTATTGTAATCATAAATTGCTTCGTGATCAATTTTGTCATGTATTTTTGCAATATATATAGGAATATGGATGGTTACTTGACATTTTGCATTACCTTTACAATCTTATATGCAGATCCAGCAGTTTTTGTAAATTCTTGATGAACTTCGAGATATTCCTTGTCAGTTTGTTGAAGAACTACTAGTTTAATATTTTCTTGAGCATCCATTGAACTCCAGTTTGAGGGCTTCTCGTATGCCATACCGGATGCGTCTGAAAGGAAATTGTAAATATTTACTGATGACTAACGAATGTAACCTGAGCTTTTCATGTGATGAATACATGACAAAATGCCTAGTTAATTCATACGTTTGATATATAATACTATTTTACCTTTGTTTTTGTAAGCAACTGCGTCGACTCATTAGCCCAAATATAAGTCAATCAAACTTCATAAGCTATTGCTTTAACCATTGCTATTATAAGCAGCGTTTTATGTAATAATTTGAATGACTAAATGAAAAAAATGTTTCAACTATGAAACCTCCATGAGCCACCAGCAGTGATATCTTTCGAGTTGAGATATTCATGAAATAATCATGGTGCTAAATTTGGAAGCCATGACGGACTTTTCATCTACATAAGATTCATCTATTTCACCCGAATAAAACTGACCCATTAAATTAAGAGTCTAATAAGATCATAAACATTAAATAAATCATATAGATACAACATTATATAATGATTAGTTTTGTCTTTTAAAAACGTAACCCCGAGCCCGTGTTTTTTCTCTCTCGATTGTGACCTACCGAAATAATCGACGTAATAACAGATTTGCACCAACTGGATTACCCTGATTGAAGCCACATTTACACAGAATCTTCCTACCTATTTTGAGTAACTGTGGTTATCCCTTGTTTTTGTTGGGGTTAAGGGTTATGACCCCTTCTATAGCCATTTTTGTACGAACGTTTTAACCTTCAATAGTATCAAACTACAGATATATAATGAATAATAGAGACCGGTCATTTAGTACATATCCCAAGTGGAAACTTGATGCAAAGCATTATTATCTACTGTTTCATTACATTTAATAGAAAAAGAGTACTTTGTGGCAGATAAATGAAGACTTTTTTATGGAAATTAACTGACTTGAATACAGAAATTTTAGTTATAATATTTTAAACATTTATTACTCACTTGTATTTCTATGATGCGCTAGTGATTTACAAAAAGTCCTTCAAAACCTTTAAATTTAAAAAAAACCTCGTGCTGAGTCACTAAAGTCGAGCACACCCTAGAAGGTGTACTTAAATTGGTCCATATTTATATTTGTTTCAACTAATATCTAAATTTATAAATTATAGGAAATCATTTCTAGCACTGCATGCAATAGTCCTCCATTTATCAAACACAGAATTGTCAAATATACAATGTAAGAGTAAAAGGGGAAGGCTGTGGATTTTCTACAAAAATCTTGGATTTATTGCAACAAAATTCCAATTTTGCTATTAAATGCAACGACGTTTCCCTTTGGTATATGTACAAAATGGCATATTTCTATTATTCATTATCTTTGCTGTTTTGATACTATTGCAGTTTGCAAATTTATTAGTTCGCATAGCTACAGAAGGGGTCATTAACCTTAAAAGAAATTGTGCCATGGCATTGTCAGTTTGTTTTTGATTTTCGAGTTTTATTACCTCTTTGGTATTTTTCGCCTCTTATTGAATAATCCTTTGAACAAGTGACTGCGGAATTCTTTTTTTAAAATTAAGAACTATTACAGTAAATAAGATCGCAGTACAATATGAATTATCCTAAGGTTTTTTTTATAATTCGAAGCAATCTCTCTGAAAATCTTTTTAAATCAATTCTACTTAACATTCATCAAGTATTAACAATAAATGACATGATCTGTAGATCTCCGTTTCTTGTTTATAAGTTAAACTGTTTACATGTTCTCACTATGCCGTAATGTTTTCAAGAATATAGTCTCTAAAAATTGTCTGAGAAATTTGTTGAAAAATAATATCTTGAATTATTGTGTATTTTTAATCTCTACCGATTTCACTAATTACAACTATTTTCAAGATTACAATTACTTGTTTTAACACTTTTTTCTATTTGTGGCATTGCGGCTGTACTCATTTAGATGTTCTTATAGTTCACTGGCTAAAATTTAAACACACTGAGAACACTTAGATCTTTTGGATTTTCTTTCATCAAGAAGACTAAACCTTGACCATGGATGTCTAAAAAAAGGATGAAACGAAAGGATCTTTATTTTTAATAAATTTCTTAGGAATAACCCAATTCATCCAACTTGGCAAGGTCAACTTTACCTGATTGAATTTCAACCTATATATCTTCATATTTTTCTTTAATTCATAAACGGAGTTTTCAGGCGTTTTCTTTATGTCCTGAACTCGAATACGAAACCAACCAATGGTAAACTTCCATTGGCCATTTGTAGAATTTTAATTTTAATTTTGATCTTGATATTGTTTAAAGTTGCTGTCTTTCTACTGTAGTGTTTGAGTAAACAGGAAAAGTATTAAAAAAGAATAGGTCGAAGTATGATCTTCAACACAGAGCCTTGGGTCACACCAAAAAGCAAGCTATAAAGACCCCCCCCCCCCCCCAAAAAAAAATAATAAAAAAAATAAAATAAGTGAATTACTAGATTGAAACTATTCATACACGTAAACCGACGGTCTAATGTATATATAAAAAAAGTAACAAAACATTTTATTAAGCCGATCGAAAAACGACAACTACTGAACACTAGATTTTTGACATAGGACAAATGTTATCATCAACATGAACTAAGCGAAAAAAACAAAAACAAATAAAAATATTTCTACTTTATAAATCTGGCAAAGCATTTGATGAAATTTTAAGAATAAATTGGCCTTGTATTAAAATTCAAGACAGATGTTTTCTGTCAACAAACATCAATGGACATTATTTCTAGAAACTCTTTTTACTTCCTAGTATATTTGCTTAATTAATTTTACCTGATAGTTTGTTTTTAACGAATGACCTTCACAGATTCTGCTCGGTTGCCCTCCATATATTCCTCATAGCTGTTAAAATCAACTATAAACTTGTTTCCTTTAACATCGTAGAATTCAGTTGTTGCTTTGTTATTTCTGACGGCTTGTTCCAGTTGCAAATTTATGTGAGGTGGGTATTCTTTTAACTCTTCCCTATCATGTTGTACAAGCAAAAAGCACCATTGTACCATTTCTGATACAAATTTGGCATTTTCCTCAGCATGACGCAGTTCTTCTGTTCTTCTCAGGAATGTGAAGATTTCTTGCAAAGCATGCGTAATATTTTCAGGCAAACCTGTTATCTTAATTCTTCCAAGTTTCTTTTTCAATGATATTTCAACACCGGCACCATCTATTATTTGCTGCAAATCTTCAATCTGACAGTAAAAATATATTTTACTTTAAACAAAATCGAAACTTTTCTTCAAAACGCCAGCAAATGAACATGAAGAATCGAACATACCGAGAGGTAGAAAATATATAAAACAATATTTTGACCAAAAAAATTGACGACAAAAATAACACACACACACATAAATATCTAAAATTCGCAGACTGCATTTCACATTAAAAAAAAACCAGTTCGTTAAAACATTGTCACTAGCGCTTTCATGCCTTCTTGCAATCTGGAGAGGAATCACCTCAATTTTTTTAATGAACGCATCGAAACACTATATATCCAATATTCTCCTAACGTACACATGGAATACTTACTTTATTGGTAACAATGGAACTAACTTGTGCCAAAGATGAATCATACTGTCCTCGTTCAGATTGATTCGTCATGATCTGACCTGTATCTTTTAATCACGTTTTTTTATACAAACTACACACAGGTTTTTCTATTTGAATGATTACTTGTTTTTTGTCCTATACAGCAAGGTGTTTGTTGTGAGCCAAATGTCGTACTTTTATCCATAATGGTTTACCTTTAACAAATTATTACTTGTCGGAAAGTTGTCTCATTCGAACTCATATACCATCTTCTAATGTCAATAAATCTTTAAAATTTACCCTTAAATAACTGCTTTTCTGTCCTCCCAAACCGTCATTTGGATGCTAAATCTTTGTGTTAAGTAGTGATTTGGTCCAGTTAAAAATAGGTCAAATTTAATTAGGTCTGAAGCTGTCAAACGGAATTTTACAACACCTTAATACAGAATTGTCAGTACTTTGAGTAATAGCTGGTAGAAGTACTATAATTTTGATATTATTTGTCCCATTAGTTAAAGGCCGTACTTCTAATCTATAATGGTTACTTTGATCTTCTTATGTAAAAAAAACTTTTTTTGAGATAGAGCAGGTGCGACTTTTTAAATTTGCATTTATTGTCTAAAAGAAATGCAATACTATATAACTGTGCATGTTATCGTGCCAAAAGGAAGAAGTTTATTGGCAAGGCTTCTGAAAATTGAAGTTCTGAAATACTGAACACCGGATGACCGTAAGTTCTTGTTGATGGTCACAAGCACTTGTCTAAAAAAAATAACCATATATTACCTGAAAGTGAGGTAATGTACTGAGATATTTTTTTTCTGAGACAAGTTCGAGTGTTAATGATGAATAAATGACAGGCAATTCAATCTCATCGTTATAACTATTACATTGTAGTGATACAAATTAACATACTCTGGTTTGTTGTTATATATCAATGTATATTAATATTTGTATATACCAGTTACATGCATACATAATTTTCAACCATTTGTATACTATTCTATTCTACTATTTTAAGAAAAGAGCAGTGCAAATACATGTTGTAATAATTAAATATATCAAATCGATTGAATTTTAGTAGGCGGATAATGTTCATCTAGATATCAAATTACCAACGATACAAGTCTTTGATATCCAACAATAACTGTTCATTCTCAATATTTTGTCTATGTAAATATTAATACATCTTCTATTTGACAATATTTTTCATTTTCATGGTATCTGCAGTTGTTCAATTTATATTATGAGGCTGCTCAATTGGTATCTTCAATCAACATTTGTACATTTTTATTTGTTTAGGATATTTATTTTACCATTTGAATATTTATTGTCATGTGTAATTGGGAATCGTGTTGGATTGGATTGTTTGAATGAATTTTTCTTTTCCCTTTAAGTAATGATATTTTTTGTCTTTTTAGAATTTATCCATGTGAATAGGCTAGAGCAATGTGATCTATATATGAATCTTATAGGTCAGTAGACTATTTACAGTAGCTACATTTAAATTCCGCCATTGCATCATCACTTCAAATAGAATTAGTCGGTAAAACCATTTGATTGAAACAATGGACTAAGCAGGTTGTTAACACTGTCATTTATCAATAGGGTCAAGCAACATTTTCGAAATGATTAGTTCTGTAAGCGTTTTTTTTTTACAGTTACTGAATTTTAGTGATATTTGGACTCAAACATTAAACCGGTCATGAACTAAGTTTGTGAATTATGTTTGCTATTTTCTTGACTTGCATTGTGACGTGTTATCGTATTCATTTGATATGAGAAAACTATAGCAGTTATATTAGTAAAATACTGCATTCAAATTATTTTGATATTAAAAACACATCGCTTCTATATAAGACAGATATCGCGTTGATATAATAAGATATAGCAGTTTCTTTGATTTTTTGGTGATTTGAATTATCAAACAATTAAATTCGTCTCATTTGCATTCCATTAGATTTGCTACATGATATAAATTGAATGGGTACATCTACAAATGATAAATTGTGCATTTATGTTTCATTTAATCAACAACTCAATTTTCTCGTATTAATACACCTTTCTTGGTATTATATTAGAAGATTCATGGAAATTATACAGCATACATATTTCGTGCTAAGACAATAACAATCAAAACCAAGGAGTAAACAAAGACTCACAAAACCAAATGACATTTACATCAACAGTTATAAATAATAATTAAGAAACAACACGAACTCCACTAAAAATCGGGAGTGAAATCAGGTGCTCCGGAAGGATGAGCATTTCCTGTACCGTATTCGGCACCCGTCGTGTTATTTCTTCGTAATGATTGAAGGTTATTATGACTGTGGAAGAATATCAGATATGATTTCTGACACACTTTTGTCATAATGGCCAATTAGCTCATGATGGCGACCGTAAAATTTCTTGAGTGATGACCTAATTAATTTGATTGATTCATAGCCCTGTCTAAGCAACTTTTGAGAAAGCAGTATTCCTCGTTGAACAAAACCAACGTAATTTGAGCTAGCTCTAGAGTAACGTATCAATTGAGAAACTTATACTCCATATGTTGGTGCCGCTGCTAAAAGACACCCTATTTTAAGAAAAGAGTCATTACTTTATACTGAGAAATCTTCCTTTCTTCATACAAATGTGATCATTTGTCTGAAATTTTCCACAATGAAACTCGGTGATATAAGAAAAAAAATCGCTATTTGATAACAGAAACTTTTTTATCGATTCGCTTCTTCAATAGACTGCATATAAAATTTCTGTTTTAAATTTCGCTTGGAGCTCGTTTTTTTTTATTTTACTTTTCATAAAAATGTATTTATTTTTCCTACCTTGGATTTTAAGATATAAATACCTGTGTTTTTGATAGATCTTTTATTAATTTATCCTCGACAGTGTTCTCCTGAAATGCGCTTTCTAGACTATTTACCAATGCTGCGATCGCACTTTTAGCACTTTGTTCAGTTTTAGCAAACACCTTGATATAAACTGTAGCTTTCAAGCTGACATTACTTATCTGGATATGGCGTTTTTGTCTAACAGGATTTTTCCCTCCTAAAGAAAAAAATATTGTGTGATAATATATACAATGTTTAAAAAAGAGGTTATTTTATCTAAATCAGATTATATGAAAAAAGACAAAATTCTTCTAAAATTATAAAGTTTAAAAAAACGTTTGGCTTTGAGCGTTCCTGATAAAGGTAAATTTAGAAAAGCGTCTCGGATGCATGAAACTATTAAACGTGTTGTTTTCATTTTTTTTAACGTACACGTATATTTTAGATATACAACAATCTATAATTCAACTAGTAATTTCAAATATCCTAGTGTACATAAAAGTTGTGGAACAGCTGAAACACTAAAGTCTGTTTAATTTTCAGATTTTTAAAAGGTCAAAAATGACAAAGTAATTTTTTCATTATTTTTTATAAATTCCTCATTACTCAGACTGTTTATTAAATGTAATGCGTTCGTATATCTCAGAAATACGAGTGCTCGTCAATACTTCACAGAATTCAATAGCAAAATATTAGATTTGTTTATGTTTCTTTTATAACAAAAAAAGACATTATACCTCGAATTGTGAATAATGTAACTGTTACATACATCGTTACATATATGTTGTATTCCTTAATTAAAAATGACTGATTAACATAAAATAACTTAAGATAAAAAAAGTATTACGGTCACCATCACGAACAGAAAGTTTCTGACACAGAGTTGGTTTTACGTCGTGGAGGTTGAACGAGTCGTATTAAGGGTCATGTTTCGCGATATGTGCCTATTATTCCCCCAAGTAATCTGATGTGCTTATGCAAATGGACTCATTTAAACATTTGGTACCTTTGAACAGTGGCATTATCAAGATATGTTTACCGATGAACTGTCAATCCCAACCATACAAAATTAAGCGATATTCCCTAACCAAGAGGAATGTGTCCGTAGTCAGATACATGTAGATATGGAACGGCCTTTATCGCACCGCGAGTAAATTCTATTGTTGTGATTTGTTACACCGTCACGTGGTGCCCCCTATGGATCCGTAGGGAGGTAGTAAAATAAAGATGATTCTTGATGTCACGTTTAATGTGTATGATGACGTTACCTTCACATCTTGTATTTCATTGTTTATTTTCTACAAAACGCGACAGGAAAAGTCATGTGTGCGATAAATTCGTAATACGGTTCACTACTGACCCCATACGAACCATAGAGGGTGAGTAAAATCGTAGTAAAAGTTTAAGCCTTAGGCTCTATCCTCTTTGACCTTTACAAACCCTCCATAGATCCGAATGCAGTTAGTAGCGAACTTTATCATTTATGATATTAAAATTTTGTCGATTTCAAATTAAAAGGCGGGCAATGCATTACATGAGACATATAATTTATCTTTGACCCCATCGACATACCCGGTCTTACTTTGTTAAGAGTAAATGCATTTCTTTATACAATTTTTTCTTTTGGTTGGTTTATTCGAAATTGATTAATGAGTGTAGAACAGCGGTACTCCATCCTCTTATTATTCAAATATAATTCAAACTAGGCACTGATTATTCAGATTAAAGGAATAATCGTTAATCAATAAGGTTAACACATACTTTTGAAAGTGAAGGTCTGTAAATAGTGGCAAGATTTTGATGTGAAATCTTTTCAGATCCTCATTTCAAACAAGAGGCTCTCAAGAGCCTGAATCGCTCACCTTAATTATTTTGGTTAAATCTCTCATCAATGATTATTTTTGCTTTTCAATTTATTTAAATGTTCTTTGAATCATCCTTTTTCTTCAAAAGCAAAAAAAAATCATTTTCTCCTATGTTCTATTTTAGCCATAGAAGCTATGTTTCTTGACATACAAGGAAATAAAATATAAATTTATACTAGATACTATGAAACTCATTTAGCCTTAGTTTGGCTGAAATTGATACAGCAGTTCCAAAGGAAAAGATTTTTTAAAGTAAGTCAACATGATGAACAAATTGTGAAAAAAAGTCTTTAAAGGGCAATAACTCCTTAACTTATTTGTAGATCTTACTTTGCTTAACATTTTTGCTATGAACAGTTTATCTGTATCTATAATAATATTCATGATAATAACCAAAAACTGCAAAATTTCTTTAAAATCATCAATTCAGGGGCATTATACCTGAAAAACCAGTAACCCAATTCGGCTGAAACTTTCAGGACAGGTAGACCTTGACCTAATAAATACTTTAACGTCTTGTCTTATTTGCTCTAAATGCTGGAGTTTTTGAGATATAAGCCAAAAACTGCATTTTACCGTGTTCTTTTTTTTAGCCATGATGGCCATGTTTTTTGACGAAATAGAAAATAAAACTCAAACTTTATTTTATACACCCTACTGATCATTCAGTTGAAGTTTGGTTGAATTTGGTTAAGTAGTTTTAGAGGAGAAGAAATTTTTAAAGTTAGCAAATATGATGAACAAATTGTGAAAAAATGTCATTCAAGGACAATAACCCCTTAAGGAGTCAATTGACAATTTTGGTCAGATTAACTTATTTGTAGATCTTACTTTGCTGATCATTTTTGCTGTTTACAGTTTATCTTTATCTATAATAATATTCAAGATAATGACCAACAACTGCAAAATTTTCTTAAAATTACCAATTAAGTGGAAGCAACCCAACAATGGGTTGTTTAATTCATCTGCAAATTTCAGGGCTGATAGATATTGATCTAATTAAGATTTTTACGCCATGTCAGATTTGCTCTAAATGCTTTCGTTTTTGAGATATAAGCCAAAAACTGCATTTGACCCCTATGTTCTATTTTAAGTAACGGCAGCCATGTTTTTTGACGGATCATCAATCGAAGCACACACTTTGTGCAGGATAATCTAAACAACAATCATGCTAAGTTTCATTCAAATCCATTTAGTAGTTTCAGAGGAGAAGATTTTTTAAAGTTAGCAAATATGATGAACAAATTGTGAAAAATTGTTATTAAAGGACAATAACAACTTAAGGGGTCAATTGAAAATTTTGGTAATTTAACTTATTTGTAGATCTTACTTTGCTGATCATTTTTGCTGTTTTATCTTTATCTATAATAATATTCAAGATAATGACCAACAACTGCAAAATTTCCTTAAAATAACCAATTAAGTGGCAGCAACCCAACAATGGGTTGTTTAATTCATCTGAAAATATCAGTAGCTGTAAAGCAGGTGTACAATTTAAATATAATTTTTAATTCAATGATTCAATGGTAACACAGGAACGTATCCATGATATAATATTTTGCTTAACAACCATCGCAAATCAGGTATATTCATATTAATATATATCTAAGTATGTATTTTCATATAAAAAAGAGACATCAGATACCTTTTGTTTAGTTTTTCAAACTGTATAATCATTTTCATTCTTTGCTGCTTACAATGCAATGGCCTGTACCCCCCCCCCCCCCCCTCAGTTTTCTCAATGTTTACATTTTTAGTGTTGCTCGTGTAAAGAAATGTTTGTTTCAAGTGTGAATGATCTGATGAATAGACAATGTATTTCGTGTTCATAAGGTTTCAATTAATTTCTTTAAACTTTTTTTCGCCCACAGATTTAGTAATTTACCTTATTTATAAATAAATAGAGCATGCTTCCACAGTTGCTGTCCCCGCTAACATATAGGTACCAGAATTACAATGAAGGTGCTAACCTAAAATCTTATTTTCGCGACGTAAAACTATGACATATCGGGAAAAGATGCATTTTTCGACTGATTTTTATCATTCAAACTGATTTAATGGACCCTATTTTTTTTTTTTTTTTTTCAGGGAGATTATGTGAACCAAGTTTTATGAAACTGTAAATAGTGCATTTTTTTTAATGTTGATAAATATACAGCAAAACAATTACGTTTTTTTCTCAATTCATGACCGTTTGATAAATATGCGTTATTTCTGAATAAAAAATGCAGAAGTTTTTAGGATATTAATAAAATACTGAAATTACAAATTATTTAACAAAAAATAATTTGTGCTTATCTTTTAAAACAAAAATGTTATGGTTTTCTTTCGAAAGAGAAAATTCGGCCAGAAATCTGAATTTTGAGCAAATATACAATTTTTCAACCTCATTTAACTCAAAAAGTAGCACATGAAGGTACATTTTTTATTACATATTTGATTTAATCGGGCAAAAAAAAGCATATATGGAATTTTTCATTAAACTGTAAATACAGGACCAAAACTGTATCGTATGTCCTTAATACGACAGACGCGCGTTTCGTCTACATAAGGCTCATCAGTGACGATCATATCAAAACAGTTGAAAAGCCAAACAGTGACGCTACCAAAAGTTGAACTTAAACTGAGTTTTGTGGCAATAATCATTATATATACATTTCATAACATTTAGTAGAGACAAACTTAATAAGGAATCGGAAACAAAAATTCAGCATTTTTCCTTTAGTAAAGGGGCAAAGCTCTTGAACTGGAAAAGTGGCGACACCAAAATTCATACTCTATATGTGTTTTGTGGTCATGACCAATGTATATAAGTTTCATATCATTTGGTAGAGACAAACTTTACATAGAAAACGGAAACGAAAAATTCAGCATTTTATCGTTTCGTAAAGGAGCTTAACTCTAGGTTGGTAAAAGTGACGCCACCAAAATCGAACTTGACCCGTGGTTTGTGGTAATAAGCATTTGTGTATAATTTTTATAATATTCGGTTGAGACAAACTTAAGTTGAAGATTGGAAACAAATTTTTGAAACTTACAGACGGACTTTTGTTCGTACGTATCTAAAGACGGACAAGGGTACAACTTAATGCCCGCTCCTCTACAGCGGGGGTTTAAAAAAAATGGACAGAGACGTGCCCTTACCTCTGACGCGGGACTCAAAGAAAACATCTTCGTGGTACTCGTGTCCTCTTATATTAAATAGTTATCAAAGGTACCAGTATAATAATTTAGTACGCCAGACGCGCGTTTCGTCTCCATAAGACGCTCATCATTGACGCTCATATCAAAGTATTTATTAAGCCAAAAAGTAAAAATTGAAAAGCATTGAGGATCCGAAATGCCAAAAAGTTGTGCAAATACGGCTAAGGTAATCTATGCCTCTAAAATTGCTCAAAGTGACGCAAACACTTCTGATTTTCATAAAATTTACGTTTTTCAAGAACAAAGAGAGGGGTGTTAAATAATTTTTACACACGAAAAAAGAAATGTCATATTGGTTGTTTGTAAGATGAGACACTATACTTTTTAGAAATAGTCATGTTTCTTTCAATGTATCTGTCTTATTCTATTGTTCATTTTTTTTATCGAAATATATCATGGCCACGGTATATCATATTCATTATCAAAATACCTCATTTTGATGCATGTTTTCTGTATCAAATCTCTCCAATTCGATAACAAATACCACTTTTTATTTCTAAATAATGGAAGTAGGCAAAGCAGACACTATTATGAAGAAAAATCTTTCCCCTACTGAACATACGACATCTGACGAACGGAGTTTTGGAGTTTGCATTTCAAAATGCAGTTGAAAACAGAAAACATTGATTTAAAATATCATTTTTTTTATATAATTAGATTGTTTTTATATAATTAGATTGTATCATCATTTTTCAATCTTATCTGCTATGTAAAAATTAACTGCGACGCAAAATGGCATTTTTATTAATTTTTTTACAACATTAACAAAGGTACAAAAAACTCAATAGAAACATAGGGAAAAAGAAAAAAATACGAATGTTATTTTCAAATGGTAATTGACAACAGTAAACGCTGTCTTAAATATTCTTTTTCGAAGAATCATATTTGGAAATCCTTCTAAAAGTTCGATTGCTATGGATTTTTTTTTTATCATATTTAAGGTAAAAAAAATATATTAAAAATTATAACAGGGTACAAGTGTTTCCCGTTTATATCTATGATAACTATTTATAAGAGTTATCAATGACACTGCACGTGTACTGAGTAATGTGAATAAAAAATGTGCTTCATACTTGTGTATGGTTCTTATTTATAAAGGGGACCAATTGTGATAGATAACCGTACCTTGTTTTTACTTGGAGACTAAAGGGAATTCGCTTCTCAGTTTCAATATAATAAGCTTTTCAAAAAAAAAGTCCAATACTCTTGACCGGGATTCAACCAATAAAAGTAAAAATTAAAAAGATACTACTTGTATAAATCCGAACAAGAATACAAAAAAGTTTAAGTTTCTCTATTATAATTAACTCGAGTTACATCCAAGGATAGCTGATTTCCATAAATTAAAAATACGGATATTAGTTATTGTGTTACGAAATTATTACAGATTAAAAAATATATTCATCAAACCGTTGATTCATTGACTAGCTTCAGATATTCTTTTGTCCTTTTTGCTCTATCATCTCTTCCATTTTGTAAATAAAAGTATTCAAAATGTTTTGGTACGAACATTATAAAAGAGTCATTCATTCTCCCGCCAGATCTGATTGTTTATGCATAGGATGTGCATTCTCTCAACATATTTAGAATTGGTTAAATGGAATGCTTTCTTACTGATCAAAACCTAATGGATTTATGATAAAAGGCGAATTCTGAAGTTTCCCCATGGCACATGTGTGAACATATTGAAGTAAATGTGGTACAAGTTGGAAATCCTTATTTATTCAATTGTGACACATTCACTTTTTGTCATGAAAATATATTTTAAAATAAAATTATCTCCTATATAGGTGCCCCTATATGCCAGATTTTCAAACATGTTGTTCCTTGACAAGTGACCTTAAACTATGTGGGATGCTATGAATAACAAAGAATTTAATTCCATTCAAGTGTGGACATCACAATATAGCAACAAATTACTTAATAATTAATTATGTAATAATAATGTCATAATGAAATTATTACCATTTGAAATCTTTTATTGGTGCATAATTTATAAAATTTAAAGCTATTTTGGATTCGAGCGGCACTGATGAGTCTTTTGAAGGCGAAACGCGCGTCTGGCGTATATATGAAATTTAGTCCTGGTATCTATGATAAGTTAATTTGCAAGACAGAATAACTATGCTTCTCTGCTGTGTAATGGTTTTAACGGCGTTTCAATATTTTAAAACCTCCTACAATACCAATCGATAGATAATTTTACATTACCGATTTATTAAACTGTAAGTGTATTAAAATCATTGCTAAACGTATATATGTTATATACATACCAATTCCTATCCAACCTGCAAATTTTGATAACATGGACGGATTTTGATCACCTGACATGCTGCTTTCCAGGCAAGTAACAAATGTTTGTACCATATTTCCATCGTTTAAAACAATGTGAACATCAATATCGGTTTTTCCTCTGAAATCTTGAAGAACGTCAACAAATGCTGCCGAGACCTTCTGGATGTCCCCTAGTTCTTTATTCAAAAAAAATAATAATACAAAAAATTTGTAAGAGTTCCGCGGAACCCAGTGTCTCGCCTACTTTTGATGTAAATCGCAGGCTCATAAAAAATGAGGAAAAAAATCAATAAAAATATTCCTCTTGATACTATCTTTTGGTTGTAAGAAGCTTCTCTCCAAGTTTGGTAAAAATCTAGGATACTTAATGAATCTTATAAATGTTTTGAAAACTTTAAGTGCAGACTGTATGTAATGTTAACTGGAAAAAAATCTAAGTCTATTGAAAAGTAAAATACAGACAAAATGGAGTTATCTTTTTACAAAATTTACTTTTGGATACTATCTTATGGTCATAAATAAACTTCTGTCCAAGTTTGGTACAAACCAAGGATAGTCTAAGAAAGTTATTAAAATTCTAAAAATTTAACCACAGAGTGAATGTAATGTTTCCCCGTAGAAACAATTAAGTCCATTTATAAGTAAAATACGGAAAAAATGGAATTTTATTTTTACAAAATTTACTTCTGGATACTATCTTATGATCATAAACAAGCTTCTGTCCAAGTTTGGTAGAAATCCAGTATAGTTTAAGAAAGTTATTAAAATTTCAAAAACTTTAACCACAGAGTGAATATTTGTGGCCGCCGCCGACGACACCGACGACGACGACGGAAAGTAGGATCGCTTAGTCTCGCTTTTTCGACTAAAGTCGAAGGCTCGACAAAACATTTGAATATACTGAACATCTGTTCAAACAGTACATATGTTTTTGTAAGGGAGAATAATGCCTATTTTTTGTTGTTATTGATATTGACTTTGCTCACAGTAACTGTGCATACTGATTTTAAAAACTATCAGATTTTGGGGGATTATAATATTATTCAAATTTCCTGGCTATTCAATATAGGCTGGATTAAAGATTATGACATTGATTTATCTTCATTTGAGCGCAAAAGAAGTCATTTTATGAGTGTCGTAGGATTTATCAACAGTAACACAGTAAATATTATTGCGTTGCTATTTAAAAACTATACACAACCAATGTAAATGTAATAATATATGGCCAACAAAGTTTGGTGGAATAGAGATTCAAATAGTGGATTAATATAGATTACCAGGGTATCTTAATTAACCACAAAAAAAGTAAAGTTGGACCAGAAAAGGCAATTTTTAGAAGCAGCTATTTATTAACAATATCGATTGTAATATAATATATAATTCTCGTTATTTATCAACTACTCAATTAATGAACTAGATATGATGAAAACTGACTGTGTGTATAATTATGCGTTTACTTTTCTACATTGGCTAGAGGTATAGGGGGAGGGGGAAGATCTCATAAACATGTTTAACACCGCCGCATTTTTGCGCCTGTCTTAAGTCAGGAGCACCTGGCCTTTGTTAGCCTTGTATTATTTTAATTTTCGTTTATTGTGTACAATTTGGAAATTAGAATGGCGTTCATTATCACTGAACTAGTATATATTTGGTAAGGGGGCAGCTGAAGGACGCCTCCGGGTGCGGGAATTTCTCGGTACATTGATGACCTGTTTGTGACCTTCTGCTGTTGTTTTTCTATGGTCGGGTTGTTGTCTATTTGACACATTCCCCATTTCTATTCTCAATTTTATGCAATACAAAAGTGTCAATTCGGCCAAAAAAGATTATCTCGGCAAATAGTGTGTTTTTTGTATTGGCCAAGTTCTGATCCAACCAATACAGGATTTCGGAACGTCTCTAGTTTTTAGCTCATATGTCATGATAAACGCAACCTAAATGTTAACTGTCGTTTAGAAAACGCTGTTCTATTTAATCACCATAAACATGCCGCAACGTTCAGTGACTGTGTGGCAAATATTCCAGGCTGAAGTCGATGATATTCATTTATAAAAGTTTCTTGACAGCAGACAAATTTTGAGTTTAAAGCCGTACGGTGACATATATATATATATAAGTGCCTATAAATAGCAGCAAATGGCATACAAATCTATGGGAGTGTGGATTAATCAGTACAGAGTTTAATTCAATTATACAAATAAAATTAAAGATTGCCTAACAATGTAATTTTAACACACTATTTAGTATGTAAATATAAGAATGTTT
Source organism: Mytilus edulis (assembly GCA_019925275.1). NCBI lineage: Eukaryota > Metazoa > Mollusca > Bivalvia > Mytilida > Mytilidae > Mytilus > Mytilus edulis. The sequence goes on along the minus strand of CM034361.1, from coordinate 33,870,907 downwards.
AACATTTACAAAATGATGAAAATAAACGCAATATTTCGCTAGACCAACTAGCTTTATCAAGCGTGTATCTATCCAGGAGACAACTCGTCCATTCTTGTCGTTTCGATACATCTACTTTATTTGGGCGACCTACATTTAAGCGGGTTTTAAAATGACAAGTACTACATTTGCTTGGAGAAATGGTATTACGTTTGCACGAACTTACCTGTAGTTCACCTGAGTTTTTTTTTACCTGTAATTTGTTTTTCGATTATTGTTTTATACATAAATTGGCGATTAAACTTATAGGTTAGACAATACTTGGTCATCTTTATGAAGATTAAAGGCCAAGCCGAAGCCGAGGGCTTAAATCTTCATAAAACATGACCAAGTATTGTCTGACCAATTTAGAACATATTCACACTTTCGAGTGACCTTACAAAACTATCCTTTCCCATTGTTATATTCAAACCTAAATAAGAGTTCACTTTTTATATAATGAACTAAAATATAAAACATAGGTAATGATCATTTCAATGGATGAAATGAAATAGCACTGACATATATAGTTTGTGAATGATAAATTGTTTTTCTCCTGCTTCAGGTAAAATTAAATACTGATATATCTTTAGACTTTTTTTTATTTTCAACAGCAACACAATGTTATATAAATTCCCTTTTTTTAAATTTGATTTTTTTTATAAGTATAAAACTTTCTGTAAGAATATTTGAATTAAGACCATTCAACATTAAATGCTTACTTTTTATTATAAATTTAAATGTATTATGTTTCTTCGAAAACAATCCAAAACTCAAAATGTTTTTAATCTTTGCTCTTTCATCTTTAATCAGTAGATTTTTTTCCCAAGGGAAATGCCTTCGGAATTGTACCCTTTGTTAGTGCAGCTATTAAGAGTTCACTTTCATAATTAACTGACAATGAAGTCATTCATGTACATTATTTTATAGTGCATAGAAAACCATGTACTATGAAACTTAGAAAGCAAAAACTGAGTTTTCATTGGACGAGAAGGGGTGAGTATGTTCTAACACATCTTATTGATAAACATATATAAGACAAGTCTTTATTTATTTTAAAAAAAACATTTAAAGCCCTACATTTATGTAAGAGAAAAGTTTTGACTAAAATACAGCGACTATCATGGAAAAGAATATTAAAAGTATAATAGTCTTGAATAAATCCCAATAAACATGCGGATGATATATATACAGGAAATATCTATAGTTCAGTACTTATCTGGTTCTTGTATTTGAGATGGCATTGACGGGAAATTTCACGATTTTGAAATTTAAGAAACTGTTGAGCTGAATTTTCTCATTTGTCTGCGTTTTACAAGAACTTAGTTATCGCTGTCGCGAATTTTAATGTAAGTAGTCGCCTGAACTTGTATAATAAATTCAACGAAAGTGTAGATAGCTGGATGAGCTGAATAAAACTGTTTATTGTAATGGCCCATTGTCATGTTGGTACATTTGTTTTTTCAGTGGGCAAAGCCGTCCACATTATTGATGGAAATTTTGAGTTGCTGGTACCGTATGTTTCTACTAAATAGTCGGCATTTTTTTAATTAATTATTCTTTTAATTTTATTAAGTTAACTTGTTCAAATTTTAGTTTATTTAAACAATATCAATTTTTTTTTAATTTATGGATTTATTTTCATATATTTTTGGATAAATCCGCGAACAGTGCAAACTTTCAACAGGTAAAATTCGCGCAAACTTAATATGTTTTTCCGCACAAACGTGGAATTTTTTCCGCGCAAATGTAGGCCATATCCGCGCAAACGTTACGCGCCGCTTTTTTCTATTTTTAGCAATTTTTCAGCATACATACTTAAATTTGTATAATTTTGCATTAGATTTAATTCTGGAATACATTATACATGTTTTTTTCAAAATAAATAAATGATACATTTTTTTTTTACTTAAATAAACTCACCTATTGCTGGAAAAGCAACGCTGTGTTGATCAATCTTCTCAAGTTTTTCGATTACCAACTTTATTTTGAATTTCAAATCTGATGACGAGTCCTCTACGTCCAAATGAATTAAAAACTCACTTGAAAAATTCCGCCCTGCTTTTGTCAATGCAATTTTGTCTTTCTTCATGTTTTTGGCTTTAATATAAAAAGGTTATTATCATAAATGCTTTTAATATATCCTTACCTTAGACAATTTACGAACAACGACTAAAAATTTTGCTAAATCATGTTTTCTTTGTTGTTTTGAACATCGTTTGTAGAGTTTCAGTGTTCGAAGTTTACCTGTGTTACCTGCATTCTACAGTACTTTAAAACCAGGTCTAGTCCAATATTTTGTTCAACAGGAGGAAATGCCGGTACCAAGTTAGGATTAGGACAGTTGTTTTGCATTCGTTTGTTGTGTTTGAGCTCTTGATTTTACTATTTGATAAAAGACTTTTCTTATTCAATTTTCATCGGAGTTCGGTATTTTTGTTATTTTACTTTTTTGTTTCATTTATAATTATCTCGTATAATGTTGAACAAATGCCTATAGAAATGCTTTATGAGTTTTCTAGATGAAGATTATTACAGGAAAATAAGTAAACATCAGTCACTAGGACAAACTTTAAATTCACCGTAACTGAAATAGTTTCGTGTTGTCTATTTGAGAGACTTATCACCAATTATTCATTAATCCTTTTTTGTTTGCCTTTTTCTATGATTAAAAGGGCATTTCTCATTTCTATGGGTAATAGCCTATATTGTGTTTTATAATCATGATAGTGCCTTGAAGTTTTCTAATTAGTTTCTTTCATTTAAAAGCAGAATGTTTCGAAAAATGTTCCAGCTTTCATCTTATCTAAACTAAGCGGTACATGGAATTTCGGATCCTCAATGCTCTTCAACTTTGTACTTGTTTGGCTTTATAAATATTTTGATATGAGCGTCACTGATGAGTCTTATGTAGACGAAACACACGTCTGGCGTACTGAAATATTATCCTGGTACCTTTGATAACTGGTAAATGGTTATCAAAAGGTACCAGGATTATAATTTAGTACGCCAGACGCGCGTTTCGTTTAATTTGGAAGCTATTTTTGTGTTATGGTTATGCTTTCAAAAATACCTTGCGTTTGTAATTCCTGCGACAGCGATTTTCCACCATTACGAATAATCACACTGCTAACGCTATCTGTGGAGCATAAATACAATTGAAGTTAAATTAAAAAAAAAGGAAATCGTTAAAAGGATAAAATTGTACTGAAATAAATTAGGAACGAATGTTAGTTTAAGTATTTGAATCGGATTTGCTTTTACTTTTCTGCATAAGTTGGATAAATATTTATTGCATTAAAAACTCTTTATATTCTGATTAAAAGAATAATTAAATAATGTTGAATTATATCCTTTTATCTGTTTATGTTGTTTAACACAATTGAAAGCAAACAAACCGTGTTTATTACATTTTTAGTGATGGCTTAGGTAATAAGATTATAAACATTCAAACTGCAAAATTTAAATTCGTCAATATCAAAATTTTCTCTAATTTTTATATCAATAATTGCATATTAAATTTAAAGTGTTTGTCAACGGCTTTTAATGAACAGAAACGACATATAGTACCATTTTCTAATGAATCAAGGTACATAACGCCTACCTGATAAAATGAAAATTTGTAGTATCAACCTTGAAATTTATCTTGAAATCAATGATAACACATCCTACATATGAAAAGCATTAGTTAAATGGTTCTCAAGTTATTGAATGAAATCTTCAGAGCTATTTTTTTTTATTTAAACAAGGACCATTACTTTATAACGTAAACACACACCACTGTCGTCAACATCAAACCTGACTTTCATTTTTTTTATCACTAATTTTAATCCTGGTATCTATGATGAGTTTTCACTATCCCTTTGGTATCTTGAGCCCCGCTTTTATTACATCATATTAAGATTGGAAAATTAACAGTGCAATGGTTAATAAAGACATTTGATACAATGAAATTTTACATTAAAGTTCCATAAAAAAAATGGACCAGATTCAAGGTTGATATGCACTCTACGAATTCACGACTTCCTTTCAGAGATATTTCAATTTGTCTTATGCATGTTTCATGAACAAACATAAAATTACATACTACAATAATTGTTGAAAAAATAGGAACTCATTTTAATCAGAAAGCGATACTGTTACATATTGTTTTGTAAAGTGTTTTCAGCAAATAGACTTTTAATAATATTCCAAATTTTGAAGGTGGAAATCGATATAATTTGTTATTGAACCATAAAGTTATTTCAAATACTAAGCCTTAATGATATTGCAACTGCAAATGGAATAATAAAATCTGAGCTTTCAATTTCCATTTGACGTATCCTGTTACATTCTTGCTCAGAATCTTATATACATTTTTGTGACATTCAAGATGAAATTAATGGGAAATTAATGTGTTTAAAAGTACAAATCTGCCATTTGAGTTGTCCTCAAGCTGGACTTGCTGGATTAAAAATTATTATACTTTTGTTTTCTGTTTAAGGCAATACAGTTAAATCATTCTTAAAGCTACAAATTTCATCTCCATTTTTGGTACTGATTATGCTTCAGTGTATAATTCCTCGATCGTTGCCATGACATTAATTGAACGTATTTTTGTCACTTTGTGTGTTTTTTACAATTTCAAACGTGACGCCACTTTGTGCGTTGAGGCTTTGCTTAACTCGGGTGTGTATTTTTATGTGCTTGATTATGTTGGTTTATGTAATGTATCCGTTTTTCTTCTGTTGTTACTTAATACTATGGTTTTATCATGTATATCTATTATATAGTCATTTTATAAAATTTACTGTTTGCTAAAGTATAACTTATTCTTAATAATAAGTATGTTCTTATCCCAATTAGATTATCCTGGCCGTTTTGGGCACAGCTTTTTCGTTTTAGCTTTTATCCTCGGTGCATTTCAGTTTTGTACTTGTTTTGGCTTTCGAACTTTTTCATCTGGGCGTCACTGGTTAGTCTTGTGTGGACGAAATGCACTTGTGGTCTATTGAATTTTAAACCTGGTGCCTTTTGTTAGCTATTATTTCTGTGTTTCTCTGACCTATATTTTCTGCTATTTATTTGTATAGTAGTCCTGTAATGTTATGTTGTCGTTTTAATGTTATATTTAACATTGCCATTAAAGCGGGAGGTTTGACATGTAACAAAAGCAGGTTCAACCCACCATTGTTTTCTTTAAAAAAATGTCCTGTACAAAGTCAGGAAAATGGCCATTGTTCGTTTCTGTGTGTGCAACATCTTAACATTGTGTTTCTGTTGTGTCGATTGTCTCCTCTTATATTTGAGTGTGAATTCGCATTGCTATAAGACGTGTCTCGGTACTTTTCTATCCCAAATTCATGTATTTAGTTTTGATGTTATATTTGTTATTCTCATCTGATTTTGGTCTAATGCTTAGTTCGTGTCTGTGTGTGTTACATTTTTATGTTGTGTTTCTGTTGTGTCGTTGTTCTTCTCTTATGTTTGATGCGTTTCCCTCAGTTTAAGTTTGTTACCCGGATTTTTTCCTATCGATTAATGAGTTTCGAACAGCGGTAAACTACTGTTGCCTTTATTTGATAAAAGAAGTAATCTGTCTTCATATACCCCTAATCTTATAGTGACGTTTGTGAATTTTTCCAATTTTGTTTTATGCTTCTCATAAGTCACGTTGAAAACTCCTTTCTTTATTACCTGATGCATCTACGGATTTTGTTTGTATTTAATGAATACAAGAAAACTTCACGGGCCTCTCCTTTAAACACTTACCAAACACAGAATCATTTGCCGGATATCCGTCGACAATCTCTGTTAACAGTGATATAATTTAGGAAGAATAATCGGCTCTAACTTCAACGACAATCAACGCTTGTTAAACAGCAGTTTTGTTTTCGTTGATTTTCTAATTTATTTTTAATGAATCTATTATTACCTACCTTGTTTTGAGACGAACTTTCCATTTGTACAATTCACTATTGCGCTGACATCTGATGTGCATATATCTCCTTGGTAAACTTTTAAAGATGCATGGTCGAAATCCATAGAGCGCTGTTCCATTTGATATCTTGAGCTTCGATTTTTTGGTTCTTCGAAAATAAAATATTCAAGTATAAGTTGACTGTATTCTTTGAGAAAAATGGTTTTGCTGGTGAAGAACAGGTAGGTTAGAATCTAATTGTTTGTAATAGTGTCAATCCTATCTTATGCAAATGATTTTGTTAGTCAACTTTAGTTTATCCATGTTAAACTCTTATCAATCGATTAGAAAGAATATAAATCAAGATCAGAAACAAAACCTGAGTTAATCTCATGAACTTCTTTAGGAGCGAACTCATTTATTTTGTTCCCCTATGCATGCAGATACCGCCACATGAATACTCACACAGTCATAATGATACCATCGGATATATTTAAGGATCAGAGATCTATTCTGTCATCTAAAGATTCGAAACAGTGAAAACATGTCGCTTGCAAATCTAGCCACAGACTTATTAATTCGGTCAGTGAATTCGTGAAGGTGACAAACTTATGTGTAGGAAGCCCTCCTTTTTCAAAAAAAGAATGTTAAAGATGACAATGTTCGATCGTAACGTATTAACTGAGACATATTAATGCCATGCGATGAGACATAATGTATGATACTGCTGAAAAATGGAAAATAAAGAAAACTTGTTTTTCTTATACTGTTTGAATATCGTAGAATGAAAATCAAGATATTTAATATTCTTTATCACGCTAGAAAATATCATTAAACTTATATCAGAAAGTGAAATGAATAAAACCTTGCAAAATATTTATATTTATTATGGCACCCTCAACGGAGTTGGGGTGTCATATTGTTATTGTGCGTTTCTTTTTTTTATGTCACCCCTATGGAAATAGGGGTGATATATTGTTATTGTTCCGAAATATTCTTCCACACTTTTTTGTCCAGCTTAGTTCTCGGAGATGACTTGACATACATTGATAAAAAAAAGTACCATGATGACGATCCCCATGTGCAGATGTGCAGTTAGAGTCTGGAATTTTCAAGATGGCCGCCGTAACCATCGAAACGGCAAAAATGTGAAAAACCGAAAAATGGACCAAACTAAATGAAACTTTCAGACATTATAACTCATCATTCGAAAGCGTGAAGTCAATCTTAAAAACTTTCAAAATAGCTACCGTTGTCATGGAAACAGCCCAAACGTGAAAAGAACTAAAATAATTACTTAACTAGATTTGCCATTGCAAGCAATAGCGGATGGCACCTTCCCCTATTGCCAGGCGAGCGGCAGCAATGTAGAAGATTCCAAAGTCAAAGAGTGCATCTACCCATTCAAATCATCATTTTTGTAAAGTTTCATTAAGTTTGGAGCATTTTGTAATTTTTTAACATTTTTGCTGTTTCTATGGTAAAAAATCCGACTTCAAAAGTCAACTCTGTTTATGCCAGTGTCCATTTCAGTAAAGTTTCATCCAGTTTGCAGCATTTTTTCTTTTTTTTTTTTTTGGACCTTTTTGCATTGTTTCCATGGTAACAACAGCCATTTTGAAAATTCCAACTCCAATTGCCAGATCTTCTTATGTTGCTCATCGTAACTGTGAAGTTTGATGAAGTTTAGAATATTTTGAGATTTTTGAAATTTTTGGTGAAGTTTCCATGGCAACATAGTAGTTCCAATGGGTGCCAAAATCATCCAACACTTGTATATATTGGGCACCTACATTATATTAAAATATAATGATTTTGAGTTAAAGCATATCCAAACAGTTCACCAAAACCAAAAACTGGATTTTTTCACTTTTGTTCAGTTTCCATGGTAACAGTTGCCATTTTTTACCATTCCAATGTCTCTTGCATAACTTAACATAGCGGTTCATAATATGACACAGTTCCATCAACATTGGTCTGACCAATTCTGAGAAATAGCATGGACAAAATGTGTGGAAGAATAAAAAATAATATGCCAGCTTTAGCTGGCACTTATGGTAGAAGCATCGTTTTGAAATAAACTCTTTCTACCCGACCCATCTGAAAAGTTTCGTCACTATCGTGAAATCTCGTACGATTATCTTTTTAATGGCGGCCGAATTTAACGTTTCAACGCGATCTTGAAAAAAACGGGACAGATCGGAATAATTTCGATGTTAAATACGACATGAATTTTTATTTGTTTGCAAAAACAAGAATTCAGAAATTTTGGTAACTTGTGTAGCTTATTTAAATTATATTGTACCACCATGACCACGGAAATTACCGAAGTTATGACAACAACATCTGACGCCATGTTTCGTCTGTTTTAACATCTATTATCAGTGAGGTCAAAACAAATTTCCTAAAGTATCACTGGTACTTCATTTAAAAGTCACAAAATCATAGTTAACGATAACATATTTAGCGTAAAAGTTCCGTCCAGCCATGGGAACACAGAACAAAACTCTGCAAGCAATACATTTCGGATTTTGTTTTATAAATTGGCCATGCGGCATGCGGGGTAAACTCCGGTGCACTGGTTGACCATGACTCCTTATGTTCATCTGCCATTATTCCCCACATCAAGGAACAGTGGTACAGTTGAATTAATCACGGTTATTCATGTAGTCAATGGCGAATCCAGCATTTTTCATAAGGGGCCCGCTGTCATGCTTCAGTCATGCTTCAGTGATTCCCAATATAATCAACACTTTTTCCCCAAGAAAAGGGTCCCTCTCTGGATCCTATGGTAGCCCACAGACTTATTCAAAACTTAACAAAACATTTAAAACATTCAAATAATTCACAATCTTCTAATTTTGTACTTCCTAAATGGCCAACTCTCAACAAATCTTTTCTCTTTTCATTGATTATGTCACACCTTATACAGTCCCAGGAGATTGAAACTGTATTGATTTCTCTCTCTAAGTTTAATCATAAAAGGAGACTTCAGTCTGAGTAGTACATTTAGAACTGACTACTGTATATAGTGTATGCTCCCAAAAATGGATTTTACGGGAAGAAAAACAATATATTAATGTAGCCTAGAACATTCATTCTGAACATGCATGAAATATTTGCCACTGGACGTTAAACAACCAACAACCAATCAATATATAGGACATTGTCTTAGTATAAAGCTGGCATTTAAGGTAGCGCCTTCCATTTAATAAATAATAATAAAAAGAAAATAAAGAAACGGACAATAATACTATGTCTACCCAACTCAGTTGAGGGTGTCATAATTAATTCATAGTCAATCAACCGTTACAGATACGACCCTAGTACTCCCCCTTATTAACAAGAGTATGAACTGTAGAATTCATTGCCGTTGGAATTTTTTTGAGATCGTTGCTGTTACCAAGGAGAAAACTAGGCTAAAAGTGCAATATTGAAAAAAACGTCAAAGTAGCATTTTCCTACACATTTTAAGCTCATTCCCGATTAAATTTTATTGAAACGTCATCTGTTCTTGAAATTTTTAAAATGGCCGCCGTTGTCGTGGAAACAGCAAGAAGAAAAAAAAACCCAGAAAAACGCAAATTTTATGCAAAATTCTGTAACCAGGAGTATAATGTGCATACGATCAAATACAAATCTGTCCCATAGACAATTGCATTGTCTAGAATATGCTAGAGGTTGCACTTTGTAAATACAGCTGTTTCTGAAAACACGCCTCTTTTGGGGAGGAATTTAATATTCATAGAAAATTTATTTTGTTTACATACTGGTTCCCAGTTATGCTCTCTGTGTTCCATATCGCAGAGACAGAACTTGGGAATTTTACCAGTAAATAAACACGTGCATTTTGTTTACATTTAAACCTGTTGTAATTTTTCATTCGAGGTAGGGGTATTTAAGAAAATTAGTGTAAGTTTAAACTCTGAGAAGTTCAGGGCATATAAACGTTGAAAATATGCCGCACAGCCCTATATTATGACCTTTGAAAAAAAATTGTGGTGCATATGAACTTTCAATTCTAGGATAAGATTTTTTTCAAAACTTTATAGCAAAAGTAGTACAGTTTTAGCCGTAAAAGGAGTTCCTATGGGAAATTGCATTGTCAATATTTACAGAAATGCAACCTAAAAGAAAACTAATATATAATTTAACGTGCTTCTATTATATACATAAATCGTGCTTTGAAGAGAAAATCGCCACTGAGAGAGAGAGAAACTCGATGAGTACACATAATTTACATTTCTGCACTTGCACTGAAGTACACATCCATTAATCGAACACCTGCTACAATATACACATGAGCTAAAAATCAATCGATAAGCGTGTAATTAAATTGTACAAGATAAAATACATGTATCGTGTGATACGCGAGATATTGAAGAATAAAAAGAAACAGTTTGTATGCCGCTCCGTCAATATATACACATGTTGTCTGTCCGAGGTCCCCTCTAAAAAGAATATCAATGTACTGTGTATTGAGGCCAATACAGCAAACCTTGAATATATACCAGTGCCAACACAGAAACAGCCAGTTCATAACACTATATTACATACATCGAATGTGAATAAAGGGCCAATATTTCCATACGACTGTCATTGATGTGAATATAGGGACAATATTTTCAAAATGGACTGGCAATAATCCTGAATTAAATGCACACTATATTTTTACATATAATTCGGCATTCATTGCCAGTCCGTTTTCATTCGGAAAAATTGGACCGAATAAAGGTCGAAATTAATTGTCAACTTAGGACAGACAACCCTTTTAATACAGAGAATAGAAATTACAAAATAAAAAAAACTTTCGAGATATTTACGGATAATGACCCTTCTGTAGCCATGTAATTCCGAAATTTTAAAACTGCAATAGTAGCAAAACAATAAAAATTATGAATAATATAGATGGGCCATTGTGTACATGCATTTTATAGAAAAGGGGGATTTTGTGGCAAATAAAAGCATTTTTTTGTCGAAAATTCACAGGCTTTAATATAGAAAATTTTGTTATAAAATTCAGAACAAAGATTACTTACTTGTTTTTCTATGATGTGCTAGCGTTTATTGCTCGCAAAAAATATCTTTAAGATTCGTGTGGACTTTTTTTTTTTTTGCCGTTTTTTCACCTCAAAATTTACTCTTGAGTACAGACAAACCTGCACATTTGTAAAATTATTAAGGTATAGCATGCCCAAGATAAATAAATTTCACATAGGTTTCATGCTTTAGAAAAATAAAAACTTTTCAGGATTTTGCAGTACACTTTTGTCTATATATAGCTATTCCTCCAGAAGGTGCCAAAATAAACTAAGTTGGGACACACGTTAGAGAACGTCCCCACAGGTAATAATTGAAGTGAGCGGTATTGATTAACATGGACAACACCTAACACACGGCAGGTATGGTTGTCCTGCGAGAGAACGTTCTGTGCTGGTGATTTGGTCCTGATTCTGTGCTGGTGGGTTTGTTTACATTGTATCAGAACGGCAATAAAACGACTGTTTTGCAGCTTAATTTTTCTCTGATGCGTCATAAGTACCATGCAAAGTATATTACAACAATATTATAAAAGTCGTGCAAGTTCGTTAAACGGAATTGTCCTGACGCTGTGCTGGTGATAAGAAAAGCGGTCCTGGTTCTGTGCTCCTATGTCCGTGTTCTGTGCCTTTATATTTTAGTTAAAAGTGGCATATATTCATCATCATTGATGCTATACTGTTATTGACTAATTAGTTGTTGTCTGCTTTCTTGAGATTGACATTGTTGTGAAACTGTTTACTGTTATTATGAGAGAAAAAATACCCAATTTTTTAAATTTTTAAAATTAATTGTAATCTTATTTATTGGCCTGTTAATGGAATCCTTCTTGCCCCCTTTTAAGATCAGAAAATATGTTTACGATGTTCGGGATCACGATCATTTTGCAAGATCACCAAAATACGTTGTAATTTATACAATACTTATATTAAGTAGATGATGTGATATGTTTGTTGTCAATGGACAAATTTCCATAAGAAACCAAAGGAAGTATGTGTTAAAAATCATACGTCATCGTACGACCTTCAACAATAACCCATAAAATAAAAATATAAAAGGTTTTGCATAAAAATGGAGAGCAAAAAAATATAGAACAAAGTACTTTCTGAGCGTTTGAATCATATGTCTTTAGCAGCTTAAAACACATTTGTTTGTGAACAATTGAGTGCTGACTATAAGAATGACAATAGTATTGCGGGTTTGTTTGTTTGTATGGTTTTTTTAGGGTGGGGGATGGATGGGGGATAAGTTAGAGCGAGGTTACAGTGAAAGCTTGGAATAGTTTCCCGTAAGATTTAAAAGTTGTATTGTAGAAAAAGAAATGTATCTTATAGCTATTAAGAACCACCTGTGTATCTGTAAGATGTTTTCAACATATTTTTTTTGTCTGAACGGTTATCAGGTGGTGTTTTTTTTTCGAAAGTTCGATAGAACACTAAAACAAAACACTATTTTATGAAAGGGTAGGCTAGAATATGTCAGAGAATGAAGACGAGATAACATAGAGAACACTAACAAAACTAAGATTTCTTAGCTTTTTCATTTCAAAATTCCAAAATAAATAAAATATTTTTGATAAAGAATTACGGGAGAGGAAGTGAATAATGTGTCCTACTTTTCTATATTTAAATATTTTTATGAATAAAAATCAAATGTGCCTTGATTGTAATTGAAAATGAGTAAATGGAAAAAATACCCCACTAAAATACACTTTTATTTTGACATTGCATGGTAATATCACTAAGCTTTTAAGTTTTGCGTGGCAAACACACCATCTCTGTAGTAATAACTCCTACTAAGATATTTCACTTCATCCATATTTTTTTTCTGCATTTTTTATATTGTGAATTCTTAGAATTATTATATTAAAATGTATCCTTAATTTATATTTTAAAAAAACTGAATATAAAGCCAGATATATCAAACATTTTTGTTTCCATCTATTCGTTTTCAGGACTTTAACAATCAACGTAAAAACGCCTGAAAAGTAAAATGCGTACTCGGCTGTCTGTAATCGACCATTTTTAGACACCCTCTTAAAAAGCAAGCCGGGGTGGGTGTGCAGAGATGCAAATTAAGTACTTATATCAATATCTTATCTTTTCGTGTATGGTTTATGACCGCTTCTGTGGCCTATCAATTACGAAATGTGCAAACTGCAATAGTATCAAAACACCACCGACAATGAATAAAAGAGATATAATTTTGTACATATATCAAGGGGAAACTTCTTGCAAAGCATTATTATTGATAGTTCATTATTGCATTTAGCAGAAAAAGAGAATTTAGTGAAAATAAAATCACTATTTTTGTAGAAAATTCACAGACCTTTGTACAGAGATTTTTGTTATGTTTAGCATGGGATCACCACAAGGTTCATTACCGAGTAAAAAAAATCAAAATGTCTATCTACCTTGCACATGTCAGAAAATTCAGATCAGATAACGAAACTGGGTTCAGCAACATTTATAAGCAATTTAAGATTTTGACGCTCACAGTTTCCATTCACCACAAATATTCTCGTTACAACGAATCATTTTAGTTATGAAAGGCAGCAGGGTCACCAGGGTGAGGAGTCCATGACATATGAAATAAATGCTAAGCATAGATCTAGGAAGCAACAGATAATCATGACATTAAAAAAACTCTCTTCTTTTCGACTTTTTTCGAACAAATTGACACATAAAAAGAATTATATAGAATTGTGGAATTTTTAACTTATTTTAGATACTATATATTGTTATCTGATATTGGACGAAAGATGTTTTATGTAATTATGTAATACAAGTTTAGATCAATTGAAAACACATATTCAACAGCCAAATGGATGCACAAGAGCTAAAATAGGAGTAATAGATCCTATTGACAACAATTATCTGCCCAATTTTATTGATTTTGTAACATTTGTTTCAAATATGACCAACTTCTTATCCAAAATCACCAGCACCGTATCAGGACCCACCAGCACAATGACAGGACCCACCAGCACAGTATCAGGACATGAATAAATTGAAAAAATGCTAAATTTTAATACATTGCAATGTTTTTTTCACAAAATGGTTTTGTCGTGTGGATTGCGGTATTGAAAGTGGCCTCTATGAGCATTTTTGTTTCATTTTTTCAGGTCGAGATTTTCTGAAGATGAGCATTTTTGTGTTATGCTTACTGAAACAGTTTTAAGGGTCAACTTTTTAATAATTTACATATGAACCCGTAAGAAACAAAATTGAAAAATCTCGACTGTTTTCTTCCATTTTTTATGAGTGAAAACGTCAAAAATCATCATTTTCGTCTTTGTTTACATTTTTTCATTGATCACCAGCACCCGTCAGGACCGAATCACCAGCACAGAACGTTCTCTCGCAGGACAACCATACCCACCGTGTAACAATAATTGGTGATTTAAACTGTGTACCTGAGTGGACCATATCAAGGGAAACTCAATTGTTTGTTAATTTTATCATCTTCTGCAGGGAAGAAAAAATGTGAACAACAAAATCCAGTTAAGTTATGAATTTTCTAAATCATACAGTGCATTTTAATTCTATTTATCTAGGGCGTGCTATGCCTTAAATTTCTCCACATGCACAGGTTGTCTGCAATCAAGAGTAAATTGTGAGGTAAAAATACGGCCATTTTAGCCAGAGTCCACATGAACCTTAAACTACTAAATACCTCGTGCTGAGTCACGAAAGTCGAGCGCACCTTCAAAGGTGTACTTGAATTGCTCCATATTTTTTATTTGATTTCACCAATATCTAAATTTATAAACTTGTTCAAAGGAAATCATTGCTAGCACTGCATGCAATAATCCTCTATCTATCAAGCAACAAATTGCCAGATATGGTAATGGAAAAGGCTGCGGATTTTCTATAAAATTTCCATATGTTAAGCATTGAGTCAACAGAAGGTACATAATCCTAAGACATATTTCTTAAAGGTGAACAAGCTACAAGATATATATAAAATTTAAAAAATATACTTAATTTGGTTCAGTCATTAATGAAAGTGAAATAGTGAAATCATTATTCGCATTTAACTGCCCGTATGGTTCAATTTTGTCAAAATAAGATAAGAAAATACCGATAATGAACTATTCACCTGCAAGTGCAAAATTCGACCTTTGAATTCGAATTCGAATGTGACCATTAATTTAGTTCCTTAGTTAGAGATGAGTTATGCACGATTCTGCGTTTTCAGTTATTAAAAGGTATCAACATTGAAAGTGAAACAAAGGCAAATAATTTGATTGACTGATTCGATCCACAAATGCACTTTCATATACAGATAAAAACGGTAGTCAACTTATGTCTTCAACTTATAACATGAAATCAAACAGACATAGAAAAATCAAATTGCACGAAGGCAATATATATCGATATTGTTATGTTTATGTTTATATCGTTTTATGTGACCATCGACAGTTTTTGGAGGTAGTTAATTTGTTGACGTCTAGACTAAGACACACACAACATTATCCAGTTTCTGCATTGTTAACTGTTAATTTCAGATTTTTTTGTAATTTGGATAATATGTTATAGTATGTAATATTACAAATATGAGAATTTGAGTCAAATCAGTGAATATGATTATAACTGCTAATGTTATCTTTAAATATCGATATAAAACATCATTACTTTTATAAAAATTCATACTCTTACTTTTGTCCTTTCTCATACTCCCATTCTGTTTTTCAATTTCGAAGGCCTAAAAGATATATTAAAAGTACAGTACCTGTTTAAAAAAAGCAGAACAACAACAAAAAACACGATCTGCAATGAATTCCAAAACGGAAAACTCTTTATCAATTTGTAAACTTAATCGCTCAAATGCTTGTACAACAAAAGTGTAACTTATGCTGTAATATTCCTGACATGGAAAAGGCATTTCCTTATGTAGAAAACAGTGGATAAAGTCTGGTTTTATACCTAGTAAAACCTCTCACTTGGATGACAATCGCAAAGGTCTCAAGTATATTGACAACGATGTGTGAGCAAAACAAAAAAACATAATAGGTAAAATGTCACAATTGGGTTACAGAGGTCAACAAAACATAGATAACAACTAGAGGCTCCCAAGAGCCTATGTCGCTCACCTGTATATACTGTTGGTTTTGAAATCATGGTTTCGATACCCTAATGATTAGTATGGCCAAGATTGGTTCAATTTGGGCCAGTAGTTAAATTAAAAACAGGTAATCCCATTGTAGTCTTACAATAGTTACTACAGACACCCTTATCATTATGCAAATTAGTTTTTAAGTTTTGACCTATTTGATTTTTTTCCTCATTTTACCTTAGACTTCTGTAGTTAATCTCTATGATCTATTTAACCCATTATGCCCATGTTGATTGGATAAAATCACAATACCCTATTGAAAATTGAGGCTTAGTTTAATTCTATTTGTCCCAGGAGATCAAATGGAGAAGATTTTTGTAGATTACCAACAAAAATAGAAACAAGAATTATCTTTAAAAAAGATATCCGACGTATTTAAATTTGAGTATAATATGTTTATAACTATCATTTCGATAACCTTCAGAAGCACAATGACGTATCTTTCTGTTTACATTTCCCAAACCCCGCGGAAATCTCAATAAGTAGGTGCGTTCAAAAAGTCATGTATGTTCGTACAACAAAGTTTACATTAAAAATTATATAATTGTCCCGAATAAACAACTGTCATGGATACAAAGAGCTATTGGCGAAACATTTATTTTAATAAAAATATAAATCTTTGTAAGATCTAGTTCAAATATTTATAGTTTTTCACTTGCTTTCCATCACGATATAATAAACGAGACGATTTTCAAACACAACCAAATTACCCACCATGTCAGCATTTTGTCCAATCACAGAAAGGATTTTCGAGCATGTGTATTATGTTGCCATAGTTAAGCGTCCTTAAGTTTAAAGGGCACGAACCGAAACTATACCGACTACGTCGGAAAAATACCACAGGGGGCAATAGCTGCTTAGAAGTTGTTTCAAATTGGCAATTTTGGTTCTATTCTCATATTTGCAGATCTACCTTGCTGAACGTTTACAATATATCTCTATCTAAAATAACATTTAATATAATATCCAAAAGTTGCAAAATTCTCTTAAAATTACTAATTCAGGAGTAGCAACCAAACAACGGGTTGTCTTATACGTCTGAAAATTTCAGCGCAGATAGATTTAAACCTGATAAATATTCTCGACCCATGACAGATTTGCTTTAACGGCTATATTGGGATATTATTCATTGTAGATTATTAATAAAGATAACACTTCTTTTTATAATAATTTTGCAAACTAACAAATTATATAAATCAATACGTTTTAGTAATCTATGGTAAAGACACACTACATGCATATGCATTTTCCGTTAACTCATGTTTTTCCATGAATCTTTTTTAAAAATTAACGAACTTGCGATAGGTGAGGATATCTTAGCTAAGATCATATAAGACAGCTTCGAGACGAAGTCTGCGATATGTCCGATGATGGTCATAAGAGGATTATTAAACATGCATTTGGCCAAGTAGTTTCGGTGGAGAAAACGTTTGTCGAAGTTAATGGACGTCGGTGAACGATGAACGCCAAGTGAGGAGAAAAGATATGTTGATTTCTTAGGACAGGTGAGCTAAAATAACCATAGCACAATAACACAATGACGAGATGTAAGAATAACTAGCCACGCCAAAAGTGTATTTCCAAACATTCGTTTGGATTCCCTTTTACACTTTCATTCTTTTCTTGAATTCCACCAGTAACTGTTATGAGTTTCAGAACAAATGAAAATCAAATTTTTCAAGTGCTCAGCCAATTCAAAACAAATCATTTAAATACAGTTATAATATTGAATATCAGTTGTTGTACAACATCGGATAAGTATTACGAAGTGTCTTGATTAGATATAAACATCAATGCTAAAGAAAGTTAGTTTGAATGTCCTTTTTTTTTATTTTGTTCATCAATACTTTTGCTTAAATCATATTTTCTTATTTACCGCTTATATATATATATATATCAATTTGAAGAGACATAAGTGCCTATAAATAGCAGCACATGACATACAAATCTATGGGAGTGTGGATTAATCAGTACAGAGATTAATTCAATTACACAAATAAAATTATAGATTGCCTAACAATGTAATTTTAACACACTATTTAGTATGTAAATATAAGAATGTTTAAAATATTTACAAAATGATGAAAATAAACGCAATATTTCGCTAGACCAACTAGCTTTATCAAGCGTGTATCTATCCAGGTGAAATCGGATGTAGATGATAAGAAACTTTTGCAGCTCAATGTATATGTTGAACTTAGCTGCCTTGAAAATAAGAAAATTTTGCAGCTCAATGTCTATGTTGAATTTGGATTGAGCTGCCTTAAAAATTAAAAAAATTTGCAGCTCCATGTATATGTTGCTCTTGGATTTAGCTGCCTTAAAAATACATAATTGGAAGTTGAAATTAGCAACGTCCATTGGAAGAGACATATATACACATTGCTAACAAACGCTTAAGGTCAATGTGGACCCAGTGGCTAAAATGGCCGTATTTTCACCTCAAAATTTACTATGAGTATAGACAAATCTGGGCATTTGTAAAAATTTTAAGGCAAAGCATGCCCTAGAAAAATAAATTTCAAATATGTTTTACGTTTTAGAAAAATAAAAACTTGCCAGGATTTTGCCATACACTTTTTTTTCATTCCTGCAGAAGGTGCAAAAATAAGTTGGGAAACAGGTTTTAGAACTTTCCCACAGGTAATAATTGAAGTGAGCATTTTTAATTGACATGAACAATAGATGGACAATAGATACCTGACAATAATCAGTGATTTAAACTGTGTACCTGAGTGGACCATATCAAGGAAAACTCAACTGTTTAATTTTATCATCTTCTGCAGGGACGAACTAGAGGCTCTAAAGATCCTGTGTCGCCCACCTTGGTCTATGTGAATATCAAACAAAGGACGCAGAATGGATTTATGACAAAATTGTGTTTTGGTGGTGGTGATGTGTTTGTACATCTTACTTACTGACCATTCTTGCTACTAACAATTACCTTTATCTATAATGAACTTGGCCCAGTAGTTTCAGAGGAGAAGATTTTTGTAAAAAGATTACTAAGATTTACGAAAAATTGTTAAAAATGACTATAAAGGGCAATAACTCCTAAAGGGGTTAACTGACCATTTTATGTAATGTTGACTTATTTGTAAATCTTACTTTGCTGAACATAATATTGCTGTTTACAGTTTATCTCTATCTATAATAATATTCAAGATAATAACCAAGCAGCAAAATTTGCTTAAAATTACCAATTCAGGGGCAGCAACCCAACAACGGGTTGTCCAATATATCTGACAATTTCAGGGCAGATATATCTTGACCTGATAAACAATTTTACCCCTTGTCAAATTTGCTCTAAATGCTTTTGTTTATAAGTTATAAGCCAAAAACTGCATTTTACCCCTATGTTCCAATTTTAGCCGTGGCGGCCATCTTGGTTGGTTGGCTGGGTCACGCCATACATTTTTTAAACTAGATACCCCAATGATGATTGTGGCCAGGTTTGGTTTAATTTGGCTCCGTAGTTTCAGAGGAGAAGTTGTAAAAGATTACTAAGATTTATGAAAAATGGTTAAAAATTGACTATAAAGGGCAATAACTCCTAAAGGGGTCAGCTGACCATTTTGGTCATGTTGACTTATTTTCTTATCTTACTTTGCTGAACATAATTGCTGTTAACAGTTTATCTCTATCTACAATAATATTCAAGATAGTAACCAAAAACATAAACAATTTTACCGCATGTCAGATTTGCTCTCAATGCTTTGGTTTTTAAGTTATAAGCCAAAAACTGTATTTTACCCTTATGTTCTATTTTTAGCCGTTGTTGCCATCTTGGTTGGTTGGCAAGGTCACGCCACACATTTTTAAAACTAGATACCCCAATGATGATTGCAGCCAAGTGTGGTTTAATTTGGCCATGTAGTTTCACAGGATAAGATTTTTGTAAAAGCTAACGACAACGGACGACGACGACGGACGCCGAACGCCAAGTGAAGAGAAAAGCTCACTTTGCCCTTTGGGCCAGGTGAGCTAAAAAAAGTGCACGGCAAAATTCAGTTAAGTAATAAATTTTGAAAGCATACAATGCATTTGAACTATATTTATCTAGGGTATGCTATGCCTTAAAACTTTTTTTTAAATTTTGATGTAAAAATACGGCCATTTTAGCCAATGGGTCTGCATGAACCTTACGTTAATTATGATCATAACGCGGAAAACCAATTGTATTTGCTAATTAGCTTTAACTAATATAAAGAATGAGAACTTTATATTGAAATTTTATAATGTCTCTGAAGTGACCAGTGGGTCAGATTTGTTACGGTTCATCATAACAAACAGACACATATGGCTGAAATTACATACCAAAAATTACTCGGAGTACAGAATTACCTGTGAAGTTGGAAAAGTTTTAATGTCTGGCATACACTAGTTATAATAAAGTTAAATGCATTTTGTGTTTCAGAAAGATACAATCTCTTTTGGATTTTGATGGGCAATTTTTTTTTCTTCATGTAAAAGGTGTGAAAATTAACTAAGTTGTGGTACAACTACGAGATGATCCCTCAGGCAATGAACAAGAGGTATCTTCACAACTATAGGTGAGTTAAAGAGTTTATCTGAGTCAGTGAGTGGACAGTATCAAAGTAATTCAGGTGTTTGTTTATTTTTACACCTTCTGCAGAAAGGAAAAAAATGCCAATCAAGAACCAAGAAAGATTTTATCTTTCTAAAAGACAAAATGCATTTAACTTTCATATATCTAGTTTAGTTTAAACATATTTTATTGTCCAAAAACATTGACAATAGGATTAGACACAAGTTTTGCAACTTAGAACGTCTTCTCCATTACATACACATAATAAATAACCGAACAAAAATGAAATACATAATAATAACATCATAAACAATATTAATATGAAGACATGAAACTAACGAGAATTTAAACGACATGGCTCATCTATTTCTTAAAGTCGAGTTGACTGTAAAATTTTATGATAGACCTACCTGGTAGCACAGGGGCTTGTTACAATTGCCGGGCTTACTATCCATACGAACCCCAAAAAAAACATATATCTAGAGGATGCTATGCATTAAAACTTATCAAACAGCACAGGTAAGTCTGTACACAGAGTAGTTTTTGAGGTAAAAATATGGCCATACTTGTCCTTTTGTTATGATGAACCTTAAACTTTCCTATTTGATTAATTGTCTAAACTATATTTCACCTTTTCACGTGTAGAAAACCATGTGAGTGGATTCCATACTTCTAATAAGTCAATGATCTTGCGGGGTCAGCACAAGTTTACGTGCCATGTGTGCACTTCCTTTTAACATTAGCTTTCGTCTTAATTGATAACTTGTGATTCTAGAACATTGCGTGAAATTTAAATTTTCCACCCGCAAACCTTTTTTTTTTTTTTTTTATCTTTACAAGTATTTTGTAAATATGTTTGAAGTTAGGCAGATTTTTCTCCCCACCTTTGCTATTCTTTGTCATTTATTCATTGATATGGTTTTAGTTTATGTAATTTCGTATTGATTATGAACTTTTAAAGTCAAATGTTGCAAATTGATTTTTTTTTTTGCATTTTATAATTTTGAATAAATGACCTTTTTCCGTCAATCTTGTTTTTATACACAAAAGCAAAAACAAGCTCAAACTCTGGCATATATACTTATATATAGGTTTATGTTATCTGTCTGTCCTAAATGTATTCACTCGAATTAAAAGCATCAACATGACAACAAGTTTCTGTCATAATTCTGTTCAACTGCAGTTTAACGTGAATTGTTATAAATTAAAATTACCTTCAAAACTTCAGTGTCTTTTTCGTAAATTACAAATCTAACGTCTTTGATTGAAGTACTTGGGTTATTGTGTCCAAACAATTCCACGTTTGAAAACATCATTCGTGCAACCTCTATCTTTGGATACCCAAGGTTTCCAGTTCCCAAAGCAGGAAAAGCAACAGAACAATACCCAGATTTGGTGGCTGCTGCTAAGCAGTTAGTCATGAATATCTTTAATTCCTGTAAAAAAAAAACAGATAGATCATTATGCAAAAAAAAACGCTCAATTCACACCTTTTAATTCATTTGCATCAAAAGGCTAAACCATTTCAGACAAAAATTGTCATTTTAAAAAGGAAACCGTAGGGTTATATTATCATACTTGATTGATTTTCGGTTACCATGCAAAAGCAAAATTGTGATTTTTCTCTTTCGGAAAATTAAACTGTTTAATAGAAGAATAAGGAGATCAGCAATTCTTGGCAACAGTACGGCCTTTATCAACGAGAAAAAAAATCTTATGGTTAAGTCGGATATGAAAGGTCTTGACATGAAAAATATGAAAATTTAAACGAGAAAACTAACGGTCTACTGTTTAGCAAAATCAATCCACGAAAACAAAAAACGACAAACTTAATCCACGACAACTACTGAACTACGGGCTCCTGAAATACATGTTTGTGTGTGCTAAGTCATCCCTAATACTGGCGCATTGGCGTAACAGCACAATATGAGAATAAACTATAGGAATCAGTAACAGTTGGCTAATCTAACAAGCTAGAGATCAGTAAAAGGCACATTACAAGAATTTAAAAAAACCCAGACAGAACGCAAAAATAAAATCTGGAGTACTCGCAACTATTGAAAGCTTATTCAATGCTAGTTAATGAACCTAAAAAAAACCAAAATCAATGTTAATACCAATAAAACAATATCTTAGGATAATAAAACTGTGTAAAATTGATAACTTACAGAAAAGTTTAGTCATGCAAATGGTAAATTAGCTAATATGGATCTCATCCGAATTCCAACGCTAAGTGATTTTAACAATTATTTATATAACCGTAAAAATAAACAGTATCCAATTTTTTGCACTAGTACAGCCAAATTTCCCGAAAAAATCTTTGTATCCATGCAAGAATGTGGAAAGGTTTAAATTTATGTGTGTGAAACAAAATCCCTGAAACAATATTTTATCAGTTATACATCAATGCGGGCTCCATAAATTTACATTACATTTATTGAAATTTTAAACAGGCATAGCGGAAAACATATCAATTATGCACAAGGTAATGAGGGGTTTAGGAAAAATCACCTTCCAAAAAGGATAAATTAACAGTCGGGAAAGATAAATCGTCGTTTTTGTCTTTAAATTTTGTGTAGAGTTTCCGATGTGAAACTGAAATATCCAAGTAAAGGCAAAGAACAAACAGTGTTGTCTATAGTAGATAAGTCTGACACAAATTGTTAATTAGGGTCGGTTGAGAATGACACTTTACGACTAACGATTGACAGAAACTATGTTAGATGTTCAAATGTAAATTTTCCATTTTTATGCAGCAACATTCTAGCAGCACCTGCATATGGCGTTTATTTCTCGACTATTATAGAGCATACAATTTCTATCCAAATTTCCTCGATTATAGGGTTGCTGCCTACAACGAAGCTCTCAAACCAACAGTTCCTATATAAGTTAAAACCATTGCTTCGAACATGTTCCGAATGTCATAACGAGTTGATTCAGCTTTATTTAATTGCGATCTCACAGTTGACGAAGGATGTGTTTCAAATGTCGTAATCAAAGTCCCATCCTCTTTTCCTAGAATCTAACCTACCGAATTATTCACCATCTGTACTTGCATGATCAACCAACTGATTCTAATTGTTGAGCAGGATATATAGATATAGGAAGATGTGTGTGAGTGCCAATGAGACAACTCTCCATCCAATTAACAATTTATAAAAGTCAATCATTATAGGCTAATGTATGGCCTTCAACACGGAGCCTTGGCTCACACCGAACAATAAACTATAAAGGGCCCTAAAAGTACAAGTACAAACGACAACTACTGTATTTCAGATTCCTGACTTAGGACAGGTGCAAACATTCGCAGCGGGATTAAACGTTTTAATGGTACCGAACCTTCTCACTTTTCTGAAACAATATTATAACATCAGAACATTGAAAAACACACAATAAAATATCAATTGGAAGGCTTAACTTAATCAAAAAACGTAAATTAACACAAGTTATGAACGAATAAATTTAATTTGCGATACCTGAATGCAAATACATAGTTAATAAAATATTAGAGACTCACATTAAAGCCAAAAACAAACATTAAGGGACAAAACAAACAAACAAGTCCAAACAAAGCCATGGCTAGACACCACTGCGAAATACTTCATAACTCTTAGAAAATAATATAGATCTGCTTACCATTTTATCTAATATTAACCCCTGTTTTCGGTGGAGTTCTTGTTGCTCAGATTTAATTTTATATGTTGTATTTTGGACTTATTTGTCTCTTCGTCATTTTTCGTTTTTGTTTTGTTTGTCATAGCATTGTCAGTTTCTATTCGACATTTCACTCATATATGTTTTATATCTAACATCACTTTGATATCTTTTTCCCTCTTTAGATTTCTTCACTCTGCATGTAGTATATGATATTTTCAGCTAGAAGTATAAGTCTTTTTCTATGACCATTTATTCAATTTATCTTTACTGGAAATTAAATAGGGGATAGAATATCATAAAAAGAATTTCTTGCTACATTGAAGACCTGTTGGTGACCTTCTGCTGTTGTTTTTTATATGGTCGGGTTGTTGTCTCTTTGACACATTCCCCATTTCCATTCTCAAGTTTTATGTCCAAAATAGAGCTATAAGATTTTTTATGGGTGTCAAAATATACCCCAAATGATGCCATACATGGAGATATGGGTTGGAAACCGCCATCTGTAAAACAATGGACAAGTGTTTTTAGACACTGGGAAAGATGTTCAAATATGACTCATGATAGAATAAATTTTAAGGTTTTCAAATAATCAATTAAAAAAGCTAGAGGTAGAATTAAGAATTGGAGCCATAGAGTCATAGAAATGTTTAAAAATCATAATTTTGAAAATTATTGTAACTATTCAACTAATGTATTAAATAAGAGTATTATTGTACAATTAGAAACAATAATGTTTGATAAATATAAAATAGAATGGAGTAATAGAGTATCTGCGTATGCTCAAGGTAATAATTTAAGAACTTCTAAGTTATTTAAACATGATTATTGTGCTGAACCTTACTTAAAATATATAAATGCCACTTAAATTTAGAAGTTCTTTTGCTAAGTTTAGATGTGGAGTTGCTCCCCTTAGAATAGAAACGGGTAGATATGAAAGAAAAGAAATACAATGTACACGAAAGAACATGTTTTTATTATAATGATAGTATTGAAGATGAACTACATGTTTTATTGAAATGTCCAATATATGAAGATATTAGACATATATTGTTTTTTGAAGTTTCAAATTTTAATGTGGATTTTAACATTTTATCAGATAATGAAAAGTTATTTTTTTTATTCAATAACGATTAAGTTTTTGAAAGTGTCGCCAGAACCTGCTATAGCATTTTAATCAGAAGGAAAGGTTTTTTATATAATTGATTATGCTGTATTTTAATGATATTCATAAACAAATATGTATTATATATAATATGTACCATATTTTATTGTTTTTAATAATATTGATTATACTGTCTCAGTCTCATAAATCTTTTAAGATTGGCCCATACAATGTGAATTTAAAGTTTGTTGTTTCATGTATGTTTAATGTACCTGTATGAATATTTTATTGTGTAAGTATATGTAATTGTATGTGGTGAGACTTAAATAAAATATTGAATCTGAATCTGAATCTGGATTGCAGTAAGTTCGGATAGTGTTAAATAATAACCTTTAATTATTTATGCTTTCTCCATAATAGTTACATTATTCGGATAATTGCGATTTAATGGTAGATTATTTTTTCGTTTCTGTTAAATTTATTCACAATTTTTATATAAATTAATGACGATTTAGAAATTGACATATTGTGTAGACATCTATATATTGTCGAAAACTATGCTATATGTTGTCATAAAGAAGTCATTAATTTTTTTTGTCGTTTGAATTGAATAACTGACTTTTGACGTATAACCTACATCTCCTAGAATTTTAGTTTTTAAAGCGGTGTATAACAATTCATAATTAAAAGGATTATTGAGTATAGATTAATAATATGCTAAGGGGGCGACCATTTAACTTCCAGGTGTGGGGCTTTTGTTTTTTCTAAAATAGTCGGATCCCTTAGGCTAGTTTGATGAGCTCGGAAAGCAGATCTATGACAAAAAATCTGAATGCAAATCCCCCATAACTTATCTATACTATAAAACGAGAAGACCTCATTTTGTGAATCGCTTCTCTTCCTTCAGCAATACAGTAATCATCATGCCTGTGTCCTAAATGTACCATGCATATTCGGATTTGTTATCCATTCTTATGATTATTCAGTTTGGGTTATTTTGGGAGAAAAGCGGAAAAATGGCTATTGGGTATTGTCATCCGACCGACAAAACTTTCGGTTTTAAACTTTGAAACTTCATAATTACTCGGGGACATATTATTTTCGTGTTATTCTGCATGTATAATATGATTATACTGATATAATGTATAGAGACTCTATATAATACTCTATATAATATAGTAGCGATCGCCGTGGAGAAGAAACTTGGAATTGATAGTTAAAAATAGCATATACACTTTATTTATAAAATACGTATTATGTGCATAGTATACAGAAATGCAAAGATCATGGAATTTAACAGAAAACAAAGAAATAACAGATTTCGGGGGGAAATGAGAGCCCCAGTGTTTAGAATGTGTGTCCTGTTTTCCAGTACCTCTTACTTTTCATGCCTTTTCTGAAATTCTCCAATCATAAAATCTTTTACAAAAATTCATCCCACAACAGTTTACATAAATGCCCGCGAATCGCGGGTGTGTTATTGTAGTGTTTAATTATGAAATAAATAATCTCCTTGATCGCGTTGAAAAAAATAATAAATTCTTTTTCTGAAAACATAATCCAGAGGCGGTTTTAGCCCCTCTTTTCTGGGAAAAATTTAGCTGCTTATATAGGGAATCACTGAAGCATGACCGGAACGGCCCCCTCTCAGGCAGTCAGTGACCCCAACTTATGACATATTCTAGATTCGCCACTGTCATACCCCACCACCTTGAAGTTAATTGATTGGTCTCTCAGAGGAAAATAACCGATTGTTTAAGACATGTCGCATCTAAACAATGAGCCGCAGTTTATTCCTCCATCCCCGGTGTTTTAGTACAGTCATACTTAATTATGATCCTCATTAATTTCAATTCCAAAATACATGTAGTCAGGCTTACATGACCACAAAGTAATACGTTCGATTGAGCACAAAACTAATCCAAATCTGAACTACGGGGCGCCGAATGGGAATCTTGTGGTTTTGTACAAAATTCAATTCTGTCATAACAAAATCATTTGTGTCTTAGAAAACTATGTGCTACAGACTTGTTTTATGAGAACTTCAATTCATTTGTGTAGACAAAATTCATTTTTGTCATGACAAAATTCATTTTTGTCATGACAAAATTCATTTTTGTAGACAAAATTCATATTTGTCATGACAGACGTCAATTTTGTCTAAAAGGTATGCAAATATAAACATATTAGGCCTACCACGTCAAGATGTGTTTAAGTTTCGCTACACTTGGTAATTTTTTTTTGTTAGATTTTAACGAATTACTCTCCTTTCAAAATCACGAACACCCTTAAAGGTAAGAGTAATGTTGAATTGTGCAATATATCGGAGGTAGTAATCGTACATATTTGCTGTGCATTATTTTAACATACGGCCCAGTTGATCAAGCACTCAGATGAAGTCAGAAAAGTCAACAACAATTCCGAAATAATGTTGCGCAAAATACAAAACCTTGAAAAACAGTTAGAAAACACCAAATCGAACACGCAACAACATGATACAAGTATAATACAAACTTTGCAAAATACTGTTCGAGATCTTCAATGTCGTTCTATGAAGAACAATTTAATATTCACAAATATGGAAGAACAACATACAGAAGATGTCGAGCAAAAACTCCGTACCTTCATATATGAACAATTAGGTATAGAACACGATATCGAATTTGGTAACGTTCTCCGGTTCGTTAAACGCCCTAGGAACAATCCGAGGCCTATCGTGGCGCGTTTTCTATACCACAATGATTCAAAGATGGTGCTGGATAATGCTAGATGGCTAAAAAAGAAAGACACCCTACA
Source organism: Mytilus edulis (assembly GCA_019925275.1). Classification (NCBI taxonomy): domain Eukaryota; kingdom Metazoa; phylum Mollusca; class Bivalvia; order Mytilida; family Mytilidae; genus Mytilus; species Mytilus edulis. The sequence continues at coordinate 33,842,728 of CM034361.1, read as the reverse complement.
GTATTCACCAACAGTTTCCGAGTGAAATAGAAGATCGTCGTAGGAAGTTATATCCTATCCAGAAGGAAGCCAAATACTCGGGTAAACATACTGTACTTGTCCGTGATAAACTCTTTATAGACGGCAAACAATATATCCTCGATGAAAGCATGGAACATGATGATATGAAAAGTAGTAACCATAGAAGACAGTGATAATCCTAACAGTTATCGCGATTCTCTTTTGACCACGCCAAAAGATATGGACAGGCCGTACAAAAGGATGAGACGCTCAGATTCATCCCCATCAGTGAATGGCAATGGCGTCTAGCATAGCCATGGAGTACAATATACTAATGAATTTTATGACAATGTAATAAATAAAAATACCAATGGTTGTTTATCTGAAAATATAAACTGTATTGCTAATTCCATATTTGATAATGACAATATACTTGTTCATGTTAAAGATCAAAACACACAGTTTAAACCTAATGAAAATGTTGATCAGTGTGAAAGTAGTCGATCATGTGACATAGTCAAAAGGTCGTACTTTGAATTGTGTAATGATTTAAATGTTACGCCTCGGTCACACCTTACCGGATAGCTCGAACGGACGCCTAACGGATAAAAAAAAGTTATCCGTTGACAAAATTTTTATCCGTTGGTGTACTAACGGACATGTAACGAATGCCTAACGGACATTGAACGTACGTGAAACGGATACGTACCGGACAGAACGGACGTCGAACGTACATCCAACGGACGAGTACCGGATAAAACGGACACCTAACGGAAGCGTAACGGATAAAACGGATGAACAAAATAATCTGATAATTAAAGGCAATAAACCATCAAAAAAATTAAAGGCAATAAACCATGCGAAATTTCAATTGGCATTTGTCCGTTTTACATCCGTTTCACATCCGTTTTATCCGTTAGGCGTCCGGTAGACGTCCGTTGGTGAATTGGTCTACCGGATCTCCAACGGATTCATAACGGACATGTAACGGATACAAAACGGACGAGTACCGTACACAACGGACGCCCGCCTAACGGACACCTAACGGACGTTCAACGGACATTTTATCTGTTGGACGTCCGTTCAAAGTTTTGAACACGCTCAAAATTTTCCACCGGACAGAACGGACGTCAACGGATAAAACGGACGCTTTTCTGATATGGACGGACGCCTAATGGACAAGAACGGACGTCTAATGGACATGAACGGTTTGAAAAAAAAGTTATCCGTTAGGCGTCCGGCGAGCTATCCGGTAAGGTTTGACCGAGGCTTTACCGATCATTTTACTGCAGTTGAAATATACAATTTATTTTCAGAAATCATTGCTAATTTCTATTCAGATTTTTTAAATGATGATTTATACGACAGAGATTTAAAAAGTTCATATTCCTATGACACTAGTGGTCGTTCACCAAGTGTAAATAGTACCCTAAACAGTAATCATGCCATTAATGATGTTAATATTTTATGTTTAACGTGGTACCCAACACTTTCACTAAAATTAATTTAGCTCGTTTAATTTTCATAAAATTTTGACAATTTATTTACTTTGACCCTTTTACAAAAATATAAAAAAATCAAAAAATTTGAACCAAGCGTTTTATCAGAAAAATTACACTGGTTATATAGCAGTTTGACAAACACTAATTTTGATCCTTGTGAAGCTTTATATTGCCTTCACAGGACAACGTAATTAAAACGTTTAGCTGATATTACAGAGTTATCTCCCTGTAGTGTTAGGTACCACCTTAAACTGTCGTGGCATTAAGTCCAGAATGCAATATCCAGAATTTGAAAATATAATTAAAAAGCACGATATCGTATGTTTTGTTGAGACGAAAACGGACGATATTGATGTCATAAATTTTTCTTGGTTTTCACTTTAAAATGAAAAACAGAAAAGGTGACTAGCAGACGATCAGGAGGTATTATAGTTGGTTATATGGAAAATTTAAAGAACATGATAGAAATTAAAGAAACAGATTGTAAATACGTTCTGTGGTTTCAAGTAAACGGTAAAGTTTTTAATTTAGACAAACCCGTTGTTTTTGGCGTTGTTTACATTCCTCCGGAATATACTAAGTATTCATCAGATGAAGCGATAAATCAGATTGAACATGAATACCTACGCTTTAAAAGTTTTCAAATTATTCAAATTATTTATGCCTTTTAGGCGACTTTAATGCGGGAACAGGTTGTGATGATGATTTTATAATTGCTGGCACTTATGGTAGAAGCATCGTTTTGGGACAAAGATCGATAACTCTTGCTAGACGACCCATCTGAAAAGTTTCGTCACTCTCGTTAAATCTCGTACGATTATTTTTTTAATGGCTGCCAAAATTCTCGTTTTAACGCGATCTTGAAAAAACGGGACAGATCGGAATAATTTCGATGTTAACTACGACATAAATTTTTATTTGTTTGCAAAAACAAGAATTCAGAAATTTTGGCTACTTGTGTAGCTTATTTAAATTTTATTGTACCACGGAAATTACCGAAGTTATGACAACAACATCTGACGCCATGTTTCGTCTGCTTCAACATTCCATTATCAGTGAGGTCAAAACAAATGTCCTAAATAATCACAGGTACTTCATTCAAAAGTCACAAAATCATAGTTAACGAAAACAAATTTAGCGTAAAAGTTCCGCCCAGACATGGAAACACAGAAAAAAACTCTGCAAGCAATACATTTCGCATTCCTTTTTACAATACAATACAATACAATACAATATTTTTATTGTCAATCAAAGACGCCCTAAAAGAGCAGTATAATTACAAGCAATTTGTTACAATGATTATTATTAATTCTTAATGATATGCAAACGACAAAATATAGAATAAAGAAAATTGGCCATGCCGGGCATGCGGGGTCAACTCCGGTGCACTGGTTGACCATGACTCCTTATGTTCATCTGCCACATATCATTATTCCCCAAACCAAGGAACAGTGATAATTATACAGTTGAATGTGATCACGGTTATTCATGTAGTCAATGGCGAATCTAGCATTTTTCATAAAAAGGGGGGGGGGGGGCTGACGGGGCGCTCCAGTCATGCTTCAGTTATTCCCTATATAATCATCATTTTTTTTTCTCAAGAAAAGGGTCTCCCTCTGGATCCTATGGTAGCACACAGACTCATTTAAAACTTAACAAAAGTTAAAACATTCAAATAATTCACAATCTTCTAATTATGTACTTCCTAAATGGCAAACTCTCAAGACATCTTTTCAAATTTCCATTCATTGATTATGTCACACCTTATACAGTCCCAGGAAATGGAAACTGTTTTGTTTTCTCTCTAAGTTAAATCATAAAAGGAGACTTGAGTCTGAATAGTACATTTAGAACTGACTCAGTGTTCTCCCCAGGGCCTTTTAGCATCAGGGTAATGTGATGCTATATTTTTGAATTTGATGCTATCTAAAGTGATTTTCTTATAGATTACATGTATGTTATGGATGTGATGCTATAATTTTTAGAAGCAAGATGGTATTTCTAATTTCCCTGTTAACCATGTTGCTAAATGCAATTTCTGGGGAGAACACTGTGACTACTGTATATATTGTATGCTTCAATATTGTCCAAAATTGGATTTTATGGGAAGATGGAGTTATTATGATAACCCATGTCAGAGAATAAACCATGATAGGTATATACAGGGCATGTTACTTGGAAGAATGTGGGCTACATCCTTTAAAATTCAAGCTGCAGCAGTCGCCTGCATATTTTATGCATCAGTTTATCCCTGTTCAAAACATTTTCACTCTACCAAGTACTTTATCACTATATCACTATCAGGTTCATATTTCAACCTATTTAGCAATACACACTTATGATATAACATCAAAGTACCAAAATTGTACTCAGTAACCAAATTGCACCTATTCAACAAAAAATACCTGCAAAAATCTTACAGGCTTGTGAAATTATCGTATTATCACCTTTTACTCTGGTAGATTCCCCATTTCCATTCTCAATTTTGGATTAATTGATGAGTGATAGATTTCTCTTAGAAGAAATTTAAAGGTCTGAGTGACTATAAAATATACAGAGAACAATACCTGTTGTATTTGTTCAATGGGACAATAGAACTGCAAAAAGTTTAAGTGGACAGGTAACTATCAGGTGAATCTATGGAAAGGTTCAATTGGGTTCCAATAAAATGAGCAAATTAAATGTGTTACCATGAACATCATTTTCTTCCAAAAATAATAGTTACAGCATGAAATAAAACAAAATCTCTGTTTATATCCCAGTTTAAAGGATTTGAAATTAACCATACATTTGGGTACTGGCCTCATTACAGGATCATGGCTTGTTTGGATGTAATTTCAAACTCATTTTTCAATGACTCTACATGGACTCAAAATTAAATTGGTGTAACTCTATTGTAAACAAGGAAAGTCTACAAAATAAGCACAGAATAAACTTTTGTCTGGTACATAAAAAAGTTGGGTAAAAAAATCAGACAATTTTGACAAAATTAGGGTATTCTCATGTTAGCAACTTCACAACAGACTTACAAATTCATTTTCATGACCAAAACCCCCCAAAAAGTACAAACCTGAAGGCAATAAAATGCTTTGCCATGCACAGCCTGTTACGACCGCAGATGTATATTGAGCATATAAATAACACAATTTTTTTTGTCAGTTGAAATCAAACATATTTTAATTTTGGATCCTTTAAACTTCAATATGGACTACATGTAATTTGAAAACAGGTAGCAGGTAGACCCACATATTTCTATTCAGCAGAAGTTTCTAACTACAAATCTCTTTAATTTCAAATGATAGCAAGTCCTACAAAAATATTGATAATGTTTACATTTATTTCTTTTCTAGTTTCTCTCATGTGAAAGCAGTACATGTACCTTTTTGGTCACTATTTATGTGTTGCGTCTAAATAAGAATTGTAACACTTTATAGTGACTGAATAGGTTAAACAAATACTTCTCAAGAAATCAAAAAAAGAAGACAACTTGAAACAGCACGGCCATGCCTGTATGTGTATGTATAAAACTCAGATCAGAATAGCATGGACAATATGTTAGTTTTATGTCCTTGTGAATTTATTGTGAGGAAAGTTATCAATAATTCTGCAGATAATGCAATTTATTCAAGTGTTTTGTACATTGCTGTTAAAATTTTCACACAATCAGTGAAACATTCAAACAAGCTAAACTGAATTTCTATTACTGAAAGTTTCAAACATTGACAAATGTTTTATTTACCAAATAACTCATGTGTTTCTGTGAGAGAAAAAAAATCATGTGCAATTTTTGGAATTAAAGGGAAAGAAGATCCTTTTCTCGCTGTGGTGCATGTCAATTGTGAATATATACTTACGGTTACCAAATATATTTTCTTTATCATGATACTCACATCAACATTATCAAGAAGTACATGTACATCATAGGAAAAATGCACAGACTACAGATAAAATGTTTAAAACACCCTATTTTGAGTGCATCTCCTGCCAAATCTGTACTAGATGAGTATAATTGATGTAAATAAGGTAATTTTTGGAAGAAAAACCCAAAATTAAAAAAATAAAATACCCCCAATAATGTACTATAACCCCAAAATCAATTCTTATCTTCCTTTTGAGTTTTGTGTATAAAACTTCTTGTAAAATTTCATGGAAAGCCATTTACTTAACTCAAGTTATTGTCTGAAACCAAATGTGTTTTTTTTAACATGCTTGTATTTCCCATTTCCATTCTCAATTTTTTTTTTGCTGTCATATAAGAACTTGAAAAGTAAGCTACATTATGTACATGTAACAAAAAAAATATATGCAAGAAATGACATAAAACCGACTCTGAATTTAATAGTACATGTCAGATATTGATGTAGAACTCACAAACTGAAGATGATCAGAAATACAAATGTTTTTTTTATTCGAGTCAGATTTTTTTTACCGAAGCCCTTCAGCGCTATCATTTAAAATTATTTAGTCAAAATTTAACACTAGTATTAAGGTTTATCATAACAAATTGGCAAATACAGTCTTATTATCACCTAAAAAATACTGTGTACAGACTGACATGTGCGGTTTGGGAAGTTTTTATGTTTTTAGATATAAAAGTTTTTATTTAGCATATCTGAAAGATAAAATCATTTTTGGCAAAGATCTGGATTCAAAATATTTTTTTGTCCTATGCTTATTTATTCATCAATTTGGGAATCAGAATTTTTTTTCAAGAAAAATAGCATTTTACATCTGAACTTATAATTTTATTTTAGACATAAACAAAACGTTATTGTAGCCTTGGACATTCGTTCTGAACAGACAGAACATGCATGAAATATTTGCCACTGAACGTTTAACAACCAACAACCAATCAATATCTAGGACATTATAAAGCTGGCATTTAAGGTAGCGCCTTCCTCATATTAGATGAAAATGAACATGGTGATAATAATTTATCTGATTTTATCGAAAATCCCGTTAATGCTCTTAAAGATCTGTCTTTCCCTATTAAACGTGTAAATATGGATAAAGGAAAAAATAGATATGGAAATATGATGTTGAATTTTTGTAAAGGTAACGGCGTTTTCATACTAAATGAGCGAATGGAAAGGGATCAAAATATAGGGCGATTTACTTGTCGTAATGCCAGTGTCGTTGATTATTGTATTAGCAGTTGTGGACTTCTAAAATCATTCAAGGACTTTGAAGTTTTAGATTCAAGTAAATTATTATCAGATGTTCATAATCCTATTCCTGTCACTTTTTATTGTAATAAAAATGTGGTAAATGACCATGCAGAAATGTTGATTGTAATAGTCATTATAACACTATTAAGAAAATAAATAGATGGGATTCTGAAAAGATAATAGATTTTCAAAATAATATTGACGTTGAAAAAGTTGTGGAATTAGAATACAAACTTTGTAATACTGATTTGAATGATGTTAATAGAAATGTAATAATTACATTTATAGGTGATTTATGTTACATTTTTGTCAGGTGTTGGCAAGCTACTTTTGGTATCTCTTCCGTAAAACGGAATAAAAATAAAGGTGAAAGTGGAAATTAAAATAAACCATGGTTTGATGTGGAATGTAAATTTGCGCTCCAAAATTACCGAAAATTAAAAAGACGATTTAAGTCTAAAAATAGTTGCCAAAACCATTAAGACATGTTAATTGCCGAAAAAGTTTATAGAAAGGTTCTCGGCAACAAAAACCGAAAGTTTAGAAATAATCTTTCAAACAATCCGAAAGAATTTTAGAACAAATAAAGGAAAGAAGAAAAAGCAACCCGATATTGATATAGGAAAATTACACGATTGTTTTCAAAAACTTGCACGCTGCACCGGAAGATGATCAAAGTGTGCGTTTTCCCGACATTGATACGATGCAAAGTGAGCAGCTAAATGAGAATATAAATTCGCCTTTTTCACAAGATGAAATTCTTCGGTGCATTAAGAAACTGAAAAAGGACAAAGCTTGTGGAGAAGACGAAATTATAAATGAATACATAAAATCCACATCTACCCAGTGTATTTGTATTTATGAGAAACTTTTTAATATTATATTCGATAAAGGCTTAATTCCACAAAGTTGGCTTCTTGGTACCATTAAACCAGTATATAAAAATAAAGGCGACTCTAAAGATCCAAAGAAATATAGACCAATCACTATTGTTAGTTGCTTGGGAAAATTATTTACTGGACTACTAAATAAAAGATTAAATGATTTTTCAGATGAATTTATTATCATACAAGAAAATCAGAGTGGTTTTCGTCAAAAGTATTCTACTGCAGATAATATATTTACCTTATATTCTTTTTTTGAATTGTTGAAATGTAAGAAGAAGAAGTTATACTGTGCCTTCGTAGATTTTGAGAAGGCATTTGATACTGTATGGCGAAATGGTTTGTTTTATAAAATGCTATTGAATAATATAAACGGTAAGATTATAATGTAATATTGATTATGTACAATGATATTAGATCTCGTATATCATATAACTATTGTTATTCAGAATACTTTGCTTGTGATAATGGTGTACGACAAAGGGAAAACTTATCACCTTTCCTATTTTCATTATTTTTGAATGACTAAGAAAGTCAGTAAAAATATCACAGGACTTCAAACTATTTCAGAAGATTTGGAAAGAGAATTGGAAAGATACCTAAAGGTTTTTATAATTTTGTACGCAGATGACACGGTATTGCTGGCAGAAACAGCACAGGACCTGCAAACCAAACTCAATTCCTTTCACGAATATTGTAAGGTTTGGAAATTGAAAGTAAACGTTGACAAAACCAAAGTGTTTGGTCTTGGACGTTTGCCTAAAAATCTCAGATTTTCTTACAATAACACTAACATTGAGATAGTAAAGCAGTGTAACTATTTGGGAATCATTTTTACTAAAACGGGGAATTTTAATATGACAAAAAAATATTTATCAGATAAGGCTTTAAAAGCCATGTACGAAGTCCTGAAAATGGGAAGGATGTATCAGCTTTCCATAAATTAAATGCCAACTAGATCTTTTTGACAAAATTGTGAAGCCCATATTGTTGTATGGGTCTGAAGTATGGGGTTTTAGTACTAATGAGGTATAGAAAAGATACATTTGAAATTCTGTAAATTACTTTTAAATCTGAAATCCTCAATACCAAACTATATGGTTTCCGGGGAACTAGGTCGCCATCCGGTTGACATAGATATAAAAATTCGAGCAGTATTATTTTGGGCAATATCCGGCAAACAAGCAAAAATTTCCTGTATATTGTATCAACTTTCTCGCCATATGAATGTTCATTTTAACATGCAGACTAAATGGATTCTTTTTGTCAAAAAAATATTTCAAGATTGTGGCGGTTTCTCATATATATGGGAAATACAAAATTTTATAGATAAAGATTGGTTAAAAACTGTTATAAAGCAAAGACTGTTAGACCAGTTTCTTTGGGAATTTGAGGAATATTTTAATGTTTTGAATTTTAAAGATGCCGTTGTTCTTTGTCGATTTCGAACGACCAATAACAAATTGCCGATTGAAACAGGAAGGTGGCAAAATGTACTGAGAGAAAACCGTGGTTGCCATCTATGTAAAAATCGACAAATTGGTGACGAATATCACTTTATATTGGAATGTACTTTTTTCGATCAAAAACGTATGTAGAGTATTTATCCTCCTATTTTGTACAACGACATAATACATTGAAATTTTCGGAACTAATGTCGAGTACGCGAAAACCAGTCCTGAAACGTTGTTTATTTATAAAAAAAAATATTAATACTTGTGTTTGTCCTCCTGGCATTGACTTCTGTAACCTCTCTCCTTGTTTTGTATATATTGTAAATAGTTATTGTTGTTATCTCTGTACTGATGTAATGCATTGGCTTTATGAGAATAAAGATATATAGGTATTATCCAGATTATAGCACAGTAAGAACAGAGAGATTTACCCATTTCACGTGTCCATGATTTTTAAGTTAATTAAGTTTGTGACAAGTCCCATTTGAAAATTATTATTCCTAGAGTTTATTAGGTGAAAAGTTGTGTTGTGGCATTACTTTCCTTGAATCAATTTTTCGGCAATTCCCATTGAGTTAAATTTTATTAATTAGATATAGGAAGATGCGGTATAAGTGCCAATGAGACAACCCTCCATCTAAGTCACAATTTATAAAAGTAAACCATTATAGGTCAATGTACGGTCTTCAACATAGAGCCTTGGCTCACACTGAACAGCTAGCTTTAAATGTCCCTACACAATTACTAGGGTAAAACCATTCAAACTGGAAAACCAATGGTTTAATCTATAAAAAACGAGAAACGAGAAACACTTATGAAGTTTATTTTGTTTAGGTATACTAATCTTTGGTATTAGTTTACGATAATCCCATTATTGTGTTTTGTTTTCTTTTACCATGTTTACAGATATAAGTCTCTTCTGAATCCTCTTGCACGCATACAAAATTACTGTTTGGGAATAATTTTGGTTTATTTTGTTTTGTTTCATGCTGCAGAGAAAAGTCTAGCTAGGGCATCAATTTACTGACTTTAAGTAAAGCTTAGTTTTAAACATATTTATTTAGAGTGGATTGGGAAACAAGTTTTGCAACTTATATTAATCCCTTTCCACTTTGCGGGTGCGAGTTCTGCCTTGTAGCGGCATTAGCCTACTCTTTTTCGAAATCTACAAGGGTGTCTTTAACGTGCAAGAGCTATGGCTCTCTCTTAACACGGGTCAGCCATTTATCGTCCCCTTCCGACGGACTATCACCGTTTTCTTAAGACCATACTCGCAAATGGTGTCAAGGGAGAGCCGAAAATTGAGTTCCTGAAATTTTCATCCCAAACGGGAATCGAACCAGGAACCTATGTGTTAGTGGTCCGATGCACTAACCACTACACCACGGCTCTCATAGCTAATACTAACAATGTACACTGCCCTTCCCTGGATCTTGATATATGTATCTTAAATGGGAATCTTATTACCAACAATTGTGAGAAAAGAGATGATTTTTCATTTCCTATTGTTAATTATCCATATTTAGATGGTACCGTTAACAATACTTTTAGAAATTTGGATGATATATTGGCTCTCAACAATGACAACTTCGAATTCAGTATGTATAAATAACTGCAATCTTATATGACGTGCTTCTTTCGCTTTGTAAATAACAACATCATACGTTTTTTGATTGAGTTGTCTGCCAATTGATATTTTATCGTGTGTTTTTCTATGTTGTGATGTTATGCTATTGTTTCAGAAAAAGGGAGAAGGTTTGGATCCATTAAAACGTTTAATCCCGCTGCATATGTTTGCGCCTGTCCTAAGTCAGGAATCTGATGTACAGTAGTTGTCGTTTGTTTATGTTATATACGTGTTTCTCGTTTCTCGTTTTGTTTATATAGATTAGACCGTTGGTTTTCCCGTTTGAATTGTTGTACACTAGTAATTTTGGGGCCCTTTATGGCTTGTTGTTCGGTGTGAGCCAAGGCTCCGTGTTGAAGGCCGTACTTTAACCTATAATGGTTTACTTTTTAATTTGTTACTTAGATGGAGAGTTGTCTCATTGACACTCACACCACATCTTCCTATATCTATGATAAAAATCTAGATATATCTATACTTAGCACAGATTCAGAGATATACATAATTATAATGGATGATGCATTATACATCCCACGCAAATCTCGATATATCTATACTTAGCTATACATAATTATAATGGATGATGCATTATACATCCCACGTAAATCGACATGTATATGAACCTATTTGCAAACCCTATGCCAATTTTATTGTTTTATTGTTTTAAAATTGCAATTTAAAAAAGACTACAGACATGTACAGAATTTTTATTCTTTTTCGGATGCATGACTTAAATAATTCATGCATTTAAGCTCAGAGACATCAACAAAATAAAAATAAAAAAAAATTCCGCGAAAGTCCGAATAATTCATGGAAGGCATAGATTTGTTGTAAATTTACACTTGCTCAGGATAAAATTCGAATATCACGGCCCAGGCTATGTGTAAATTTACAACAAATATACGGCTTTCATGAATTATTTCTCAAATAAGGCTAATACTAACAATAAACACTACCCTTTCCTCGATCTTAACACGGTGGGTATGGTTGTCCTGCGAGAGAACGTTCTATGCTGGTGATTTGGTCCTAACGGGTGCTGGTGGGTACTGATTCTGTGCTCGTGGGTTTGTTTACATTGTATCAGAACGGCAATAAAACGACTGTTTTGTTGCTTTATTTTTCTCTGATGCGTCATAAGTACCATGCAAAGTATATTACAACAATATTATATTGCAAAAGTCGTGCAAGTTTGTTAAACGGAATTGTCCTGACGCTGTGCTGGTGATAAGAAAAACGGTCCTGGTTCTGTGCTCCTATGTCCTGGTTCTGTGCCATTATATTTTAGTTAAATTAAAGTGGCATATATTCAAGATCATTGATGCAGTACTGTTATTGACTAATTAGCTGTTGTCCGCTTTCTTGAAATTGACATTGTTGTGTATCTGTCTACTGATATTATGAGAGAAAAAATACCCCTATATTTTATTTTTTTTAAATTAACTGTAATCTTATTTATTGGCCTTTTAATGGAATCCTTCTTGCCCCCTTTTAAGATAAGGAAATAAGTTTACGATTGTCGGGATTACGATTATTTTGCAAGATCACCAAAATACGTTGTAATTTATACAATACTTATATAAAGTAGATGATGTGGTATGTTTGTTGTCAATAGACAAATTTCCATAAGAAACCAATGGAAGTATGTGTTAACAACCATACGTCATCGTAAGACCTTCAACAATAAACCATAAAATAAAAATGTAAAAGATTTTGCATAAAAATGGAGAGCAAAAATATAGAACCAAGGACTTTCTGAGCGTTTGAATCATATGTCTTTAGCAGCGTAAAACATATTTGTTTGAGAACAATTGAGTGCTGACTATAAGAATGACAATAGTATTGCGGGCTTGTTTGTTTGGGTTTTTTTTTTAGTGGGGGGAGGGATGGGGGATAAGTTAGAGCGAGGTTACAGTGAAAGTTCGGAATAGTTTCCCGTAAGATTTAAAAGTTGTATTGTAAAAAAAAATGTATCTTATCTATACTATTAAACGAGAAGACCTCATTTTGGGTGTCGCTTCTCTTCTTTCCACAATAAATTAATCATTATGCCTCTGTGTCTCTATACTATTATTAAACGAGAAGACCTCATTTTGGGTGTCGCTTCTCTTCTTTCCACAATGAATTAATCATCATGCCTCTGTGTCCTATGGGTACAGTGCATAATGGCATTTGCCATCCATTCATATGATTATTCAGATTGAGTTATTTTGGGTGAAAAACGAGAAAAAAGATGTCCTGATATGTTTCCATCATTGGGCGAAATTTTAAGTCAGATAAGACTTCCGGTTTGCGTTTTTCTGTATACTTTGAACATACATTAATACTACGAATACAGTGTATTTTCTGTCTTATATCATTTTCAAGATTACTATCATCGGCAGTCACATGGTTTATTTAATAGAGAGGGTCTGAATAATATATCAATGACCGCTGTGGATCAATTATTAAACTGAGAATTGACTGTAAAAAGAAAATACACTTTCGGGACGTCTGGAACGGGTGTTTTTAAGATCGAAATTTCAGGATTGACCATTTCGTGATCTGGGATTTCTTTTTTCGAATTTCGGGATGTCGAGATATTTAATTTGTATAATAAATTCAGAACCTCAGGATTTCATGCTTTTAACCCCGGGATATTGGGATCAGGGCCCCTCCGCAGTGGCGGATCCAGAAATTTTCATACGCAGGGGCCCGTTGACTGCCTAAGAGGGGCCCGCTCCGGTCATGCTTCATTGATTCCCTATATATAAGCAACCAATTATTTTCCAGAAAAGGGGGGGAGGGGGCTAAATACGACTCTGCCCCGACCCCCCTTTAATGAATGTTCATAATATACAGATAAGCGCTAAAATTATTCATGTGTCATTAAAATTAATAGAGAACAAAAAAAATAAACAAAAAAGGATTTTTTTGTGGAAAAAGGAGGAGTCGGGCTAGAAAAACAATTATCCTGTCCCAAATTACCTATGACTTTTGATACCTTTTCTGAAATTCTCAAGTCACTAAATGTTTTACAAAAAAAGAAGATGTGGTATGAATGCCAATGAGACAGCTCTCCACAAGAGACCAAATGACACCGAAATTAACATTTAAAGGTCACTTTACGGCCTTCAACAATAAGCAAAAGCCGATACTGCATAGTCTGCTATAAAATGCCCCGAAATGACAATGTAAAACAATTCAAATGAGAAAACTAACAGCCTTATTTATGTACAAAAAATGAACGAAAAACAAATATCACTGAATTACAGGCTCCTGACTCGAATGTTCATAATACATGTACACTAAATGTATGTTCATAATGAAATTAATAGAAAACAAAAAATGGGAATTTGGGAAAAAAAGGAGGAGGGTTAAAAAAAACATTTTCCTGTCCCCAAGTACCTATGACTTTTGATACTATTCCTGAAATTCTCAAGTCATGAAATCTTTTACAAAATTCTTCCTGCAACACTTTACATCCTTTCAAATACGCTCTGAATGCCCGTGATTTCGCGGGTGTGTTCTAGTAGCTATTAAGAATCACTTGCTGTATCTGTAAGATTTTTTAAACATATGTTTTTTGTCTGAACGGTTATCAGGGTTTTTTTCGAAAGTTCGATAGAACACTAAAAAAATCACTATTTTATGAAAGGGCAGGCTAGAATATGCCAGAGAATGAAGACGAGATAACCTAGATAACACTTACAAGACTGAGATTTCTTAGCTTTTTCATTTCAAAATTCCAAAATAAATAAATATTTTTGATAAAGAATTACGGGGGAGGAAGTAAACATATGTGTCCTACTTTTCTATATATAAATATTTTTATGAATAAAAATCAAATGTGCCTTCATTATACTTGAAAATGAGTAAATGGAAAAAAATACCCAACAAAAATACAATTTTATTTTAATATTGGTAATATCACTAACCTTTTAAGTTTTGTGTGTCAAACACACCATCTCTGTAGTAATGACTCCTTACTAAGATATTTCACTTCAACTATTTTTTTTCTGCATTTTTTTATATTGTGAATTCTTAGAATTATTATATGAAAATGTAGCCTTAATTTATATTTTTTTTAAAATGAATCTAAAGCCAGATATATCAAACATTTTTGTTTCCATCTATCCGTTTTCAAGACTTTAACATTCGACGTAAACACGCCTGTAAAATGCGTACTCGGCTGTCTGTAATAGACAATTTTAGACATCCTCCTAAAAAAAACAGCCGGGGTGGGGTTCAGAGATGCAAATTAAGTACTTGTATCAATATTTTATCTTTTCGTGTATGGTTTATGACCCCTACTGTGGCCTGTCAATTACGAAATGTGGCAACTGCAATAGTATCAAGACAGCACAGACAATGAATAATAGAGATATAAGTTTGTACATATATCAAGGCGAAACTTCTTGCAAAGCATTATTATTTATAGTTCATTATTGTATTTATAGAAAAAAGGAATTTAGTGAAAATAAAATCACTATTTTTGTAGAAAATTCACAGACTTTTGTACCGAGATGTTTTGTTATGTTTAGCATGGGATCAACACAAGGGTTCATTACCGAGTAAAAAAAATCAAAATGTCTATCTACCTTGCACATTTCAGAAAATTAAGATCAGATAACGAAACTGGGTCCAGCAACATTTATACGCAATTTAAGATTTTGTCCCTCACAGTTTCCATTCACAACAAATATTCTCGTTACAACGAATCATTTTAAATACAAAAATACCAGTAGAGCCGTGGTGTAGTGGTTAGTGCATCGGACTACTAACACAAAGATTCCTGGTTCGATTCCCGTTCAGGATGAAAATTTCAGGAACTCAATTTTCGGCTCTCCCTTGACACCATTTGCGAGTATGGTCTTGAGGAAACGATGATAGTCCGTCGGAAGGGGACGATAAATGGCTGCCCCGTGTTAGAGGTTTCCACATTTGCTACGTATCAGGTACGGTTGGTACGTAACTCAACCGTTGGTGCTGTTTGGGAGGTTTCACTTAATGCATGAGATTAATATATGTATCATGATAAAAATAGAGAAACAAAATTGCATATCAGTGATAAAAACATAAATCTTTTATTTTATTACGATTTCACTGCTTCTAGAAAACCTTGCACGTGATTTTTTACGATAAAATTAATTTTGTGCAAAAGATAATGAATCAAACAGTCCTTACTGGAACTGAGTTGCCTCGACCTTTATATTCTATATATAGATTTGCGTTTCTGTATGGCTATGTTTTTGTTTCCTGTATATTAGTAAAAGGATTAGAATAAAGAATGTTTTCTAATACTTAAATATAATTTGGAATAATTAGAAATGACTTATTAATAATATCTAATATCTTACTTGCACCTTACTGGTGTCGTTAATGACTACATAGACAGATCCAGGGGAAGGGGGACTCCCCTCCCCCTTTTTCGTGGCAAAAATTTGGTTAATTATATTGGGAATCACTGAAGCATGGATGGAGCGCCGCCTCCCCCCCCCCCCCCCCCCCCCCCATTTTATGAAAAGTTCTGGATGCGTCACTGAACTAGTACACGTGCTAATGGCAAAAATGAGTACGTTGATTTCTCATTAAAATAATTTTTCACTAATTAAGCCATCTTTTCGATCATTTGAGCAACAATTTTTTTTCATAAAACGCAAAACACATTGTAAAACTATCGATCTATCTTTTTCCTTATATTTTGTTACTGAACTTTTTAATAAAATTGTTGATTATATTAATTACTTAAAGAATAAATATAAATTTTATGACACTATCGAAAACCATTTTTTGAGTCGAAATATTTATCATCACGATGTTACATGTACTTCATCGTGTTAGCTTATTATTATTATGTTACTAGACATTGTTATTACATTAATATTTGTAAATATTGTCGCAAGTCAAATAGTGTATTGCACGTGTCTGCGAGTAGTATAAAATAATCAACGAGGGGTAATGTTAAACCAATATCCATCCATTAATCCTTTTGTCGTACAGCATTGCCAGAAAAAACTTCATACAACACAGCGAATTTGTTCACTGATAACGGCAATAATTTGACGCTATATTTACACTTAGTCTAATTCAATATGAATATGTTTTACGGGAAATACTATGTTGCTATGTAATGTCTTTTGCACCATTTACACTGATTTATGGTCTCCGAATTAAGGATAATTTTCATCGGTTGGTAAATGGTTCTATGTAATTTGTTCAGGTTTGTATGTACTTGTATCATGAATACGATATTACTTTAAATAGTTAAACTCCAGTTTTTCTGAGTTTTCTCTCTCGGCTTACTGCGAAAAATATATATATATATATCACAAGGCAATGTTATTTAAAGGTATAATTATGACACACATAATCAGTACAATAATTAGAAATCAAACGTTTTGACACCTTCGGTTTCTAGTAAATCATAGTAATAAAATTAACAGGACCAATTGTAACACAGTGTCAATTTATAATAAATAGCATGTCTCCCTGGACGTCTCCCTGAAGTTCTATATCCCGTGACAAGTGTACACAGACTGAACGCGAACTGACTGAGCTAATAATTGGTTTTATATTAATTTTGTCATTTTTTCTTTTGTTATAAAGGTCAATTTATTTTGTTCAAATACATTTTATTTGATCATGTTTTCTAAAAACTTACCAAAATAAATACAAAACTTTAACATTTTATAATGATACATAAAGTTTTTTTCAAACAAAATTTATAAAGTTTTTAATTTGTTTTGTAATTTAGCTTATTTGTATCTAAGTAGTTTCACGGGGAAATAACTCTTAACTATAAACCTTTCGTACCGACGGTTACTTGCAACGGTTGCTTGAAAGCATAATCGAGTGCACACACTATTGTTTCCTACGAATACAAGAAGAAACCACATGAAATTAGTCCCAAATTACAGCCAAAAATTCTCAAAAAAGTTCTGCACATGATTCCTAAAACATTTGTTGATATAAAGTGTATACATCAATAATTTTCAAAAGTTTAATGACGGCTCCCACTTCGTTCTACGGTTGGTACGGTAGCAAATCTGGAAACCTCTGTTAAGAGAGAGCCATATCTCTTGCACGTTAAAGACACCCTTGTAGATTTCGAAAAAGAGCAGGCTAATGCCGCTACAAGGCAGCACTCGCACCCGCAAAGTGGAAAGGGATTAATATAAGTTGCAAAACTTGTTTCCCAATCCACTATAAACAAATGTTTAAACTAAAAATACCAGTTGCAGCCTTTTGTTTATCTATTAATATATGTATACAGATAACGTTATGAAAGGCGGCAGGGTCACCAGGGTGAGTCCATTCCATCTGAAATAAATGCTTAACATAGATCAAGAAAACGACAGATAATCATGACATTAAAAACTCTCTTCCTTTCGACTTTTTTTCGAACAAATTGAAACATAAAATGAATTATAAAGTATTGTGGAATTTTTAACTTATTTTAGATACTATATATTGTTTTCTAATATTGGACGAAAGATGTTGCCCTTTTATGTAATTATGTAAGACAAGTTAAGATCATTTGAAAACACATATTAAACAGCCAAATGGATGCACAAGAGCTAAAATAGGAGTCATAGATCCTATTGACAACAATTATCTGCCCAATTTTATTGATTTTGTAGCATTTGTTTCAAATATGACCAACTTCTTATCCAAAATCACCAGCAACGTATCAGGACCCACCAGCACAATGACAGGACCCACCTGCACAGTATCAGGACATGAATAAATTGAGAAAATGCTAAATTTTAATGAATTGCAATTTTTTTTCACAAAATTGTTTTGTCGTGTGGATTTCGTTATAGAAAGCGGACTCTATGAGCATTTTTGTTTTATTTTTTCAGTTCCGAGATTTTCTGAAAATGAGCATTTTTGTGTTACGCTTACTGAAACAGTTTAGAGGGTCAACTTTTTAATGGTTTACATATGAACCCATAAGAAACAAAATTGAAAAATTTCAACTGTTTTCTTCCATTTTTTATGAGTGAAAACGTCAAAAATCATCATTTTCGTCTTTGTTTACATTTTTTCACTGATCACCAGCACCCGTCAGGACCGAATCACCAGCACGGTACGTTCTCTCGCAGGACAACCATACCCACCGTGCTTAATATCTATATTATAAACGGAAACGTTGATACCAAATTTTTTTATTAAAGAGATGATTTTTTCATTTCCTATCGTTAATAATCGATTTTTAGATAGTGACGTTCCCTTGTCAACATCTTCTGGTGTTAATATATCTCAACTTGTACGATTCGCTCGTGTATGTAACAACGTATTATATTTTGGCGAGAGAAATTTATGTATTACACCAGGGTTTTCGATATCAGCAAGTAGTCAAAACATTTACTATATTTTATCATTGGTACAAGGACATATTTCGTAAATATAATTCAACATGCAGTCATCATATACGTTCAGGTATTTCACATCCAATTTGTATGGTAATATTCAAAGCACATACATGTTGGCATTCACCTCAAATGCTGACAAAACCTATAAACAGAATTATTTTAAAATAAGGGATATATATAGTAACGATACTGTTGGCAGGTCATTAAAGATTGCATATTTTGGCTTTGATATTGGTTCAAGTATTTGCTTTGGAATAAACAATTATTCTAAAACCAGTCGTTGGCAAGATATGGATTATATTGTTTTGGTATATTTTGTGATGGCATAATACTTAACCCTTAACGGGAGGGATTGTGCTTGATATTCATATGATGAAGATATAATCTTTTAATCAGTTTAATTGCGGTCTGGATCTAGCATGTCAGTTACTGCTAGTAGTCCTTTATTAATTTATGTATCATTGTCATTGTCATTTTGTTTAGTTTCTTTTGTTACCTGTTCTGACATCGGACTCAGACTTCTTTTAAACTGAATTTACTGTGCGTATATTGTTGTGTGTTTTTTTCCTTCACATTGGCCAAAGGTAAAGGCGGAGGGTTGAGATATAAACAAGAATGTGTCCAAAGTACACGGATGCCCCACTCGCATAATCATTTTCCATGTTCAATGGACCGTGAAATTGGATAAAAAAAATCTTATTTGGCTGTAAAATTAGAAAGATCATGTCATAAGGAACATATTTACTAAGTGGATTGGACTTCAGCTTCATCAAAAACTACCTTGACTAAAATCTTTAACATGAAACTCGCAGTTTCATTTTCTTT
Source organism: Mytilus edulis (assembly GCA_019925275.1). Lineage (NCBI taxonomy): Eukaryota > Metazoa > Mollusca > Bivalvia > Mytilida > Mytilidae > Mytilus > Mytilus edulis. The sequence goes on along the minus strand of CM034361.1, from coordinate 33,822,914 downwards.
GTTCAGTGGACCGTGGAACTGGGTTCAAAAGTTTAGTTTGGCTTTCAAATTATAAAGATCATATCATAAGGAACATGTGTGCCAAGTTTCAAGTTGATTGGATTTCAGCTTCATCAAAAACTACCATGACCAAAAACTTTAACCTGAAGCGGGACGAACGGACAGGCGAACGAACAGACGGACGAACAGACGGACGGACGCCTAGACCAGGAAACATATAATGCCCCTCTACTATCGTAGGTGGGGCATAAAAAACATGTTTAACCCCGCTGCATTTTTGCGCCTGTCCCCAGTCAGGAGCCACTAGCCTTTGTTAGTCTAGTATGATTTTTGATTTTAGTTTATTTTAAATATTTAAGTATGTATTTTAAAATTAAGTTTAGGATGACGTCCATAATTACTGAACTGATTTTGAAGAGTATCGTTGCTAAATTCTGCAAAAAACGACGTATGTTGTACTGTTACACCACTGTTCCAGGTTAGGGGGAGGGATGGGAACCCGCTTACATGTTTAACCGAGCCCCATTCTGTATTTATGTGACTGTCCAAAGTCAGGAGCCTATAATTCATTGGTTGTTGGTTATTGATGTGTTACTCATGTGTTTTTCGTTTATTTTTTGTGCATTCATTAGGTCGTAAGTTTCTCATTTGAATTGTTTTACATTTGTCATTTCGAGGCTTACTATGCGGTATTGGTTTGCTCTTTGGTACGGTGACCTAGAGTTGAAAATTTCTGTGTAATTTGATCCCTTATTGATGGTTGTTTCATTGGCAACCATACCACATCTTCTATTTTTATATTTTCCAGGGCAGATGCTCTATGCTAGAATGCTGTTAAGTTTACCGAGTTTTTGAGATACCATGAGTTGGCTCACATCCGATCTTCTGATTTAACATTCGTATTTCAAGTCCTTTGATAAACTAGCCCGCAAGAATATGCATTTATTTTCATGACAATCGAGCTAGAGAAACTATTTAAGGCGCACTTTCTGGCATATGCCATAGATATACTTTTGTTTGGCTTCTGTAGTTTTAAGAGCGAGGATGATACAGCTACTGCAAGTAGTTCTGTACCGGACATGCTTTAAAAGTTCACAGGAGAGGGAAAACAGATAGGACTAAAAATGGTTACAATAAAGATCATATAGAAAATGTTATAGGTCTTCTACAGGGTAATGTTTGAATGTAGAATGCAGGTTTTGCAACTAAATAAGAATTTAAAAGATAGGGCGTCTACAGGTTCATGTTTAAATGTACAATGAAAGTTTTGTAACTAAATAAATATTTAAAAAAACTGCAACAAATATTGCCAAATACTATTTTTTTTATCTATTTAACTAAAAATGTGTGACAACATATTGTGATAGAATAGTCAGGCAGACAAGGGAAAGCATTAGTGTCATTGGAATAAAACTTTATCTGAAAGGAACGTAGTTTATTCAAATTGAACACTCTCAATCCTTTTTAATTTTTCAGACAATACTTCAATAAATGACAAAATGCCTATAAAGTATCGAAAATAAATATCAAACCTTTGGTGCTAACAACGGAGACCATCCGGTCAGAGATCCATGATAAACGCTTCTGCATTTTAACTTTCCACCACTGGTAACGGCTATTTCTCCAGAATGTACACCGCTGGGATATTTCATTGTGCACTCTGATTGTAAATCTTTCCCTCCAGCATTTAGAAGGGACTGTGATACTGCGCCGTTTGTCAACTGAAGATCTTTCGATGTCGAATTAACTATTGCATCAACCTACAAAAACATGAGAAGTTCAACTAGAAATCAAAACTAATAATTATACGAATTATATATATATATATAATAAATATAAGAAGATGTGGTATAAGTGCGAATGAGACAACACTCTATTCTAGTCACATTTTGTAAAAAGTAATCCATTCAAGGTCAAAGTACGGCCTTTAACCAAAGACCTGGCTCATACCGAAAAGCAAGCTTTAAAAAGGGCACATAATGATTAGCTGTAAACCCGTTTAAACAGGGAAACTAACGGTCGGTCTAATTTTCAGAAAACGAGAAACGAGAAAAATTTATAAACCACATCAATTAACGACAACTTATGAACAACAGAATCCTGTCTTAGAACCGGTGCAAACAAATGCAGCGTATTCAAAAGTTTTAATACTAAAAACGTTCCATATTTGGCTTTTACCATGTATTGATATTGTCTCATAAACATTTACTCCATATCCCCTTCATATTTTGATTGGGTATACGACAGACTAAAAAAACTGCTGCATACTACACCAAAATATTAAGAAAGCTTCAGTCAGTTTAGCAAATTATTCTCTTCGTAACAACTGATAAATCCTTGACAAAATAATTTCATTTCAGTCTGTTTGGTTGCAGTAAAAGTGCAAAGCATCAACAAACACACTGTGGATATTTGAGCAGTTTGAAAATCACGTTCAGTTACTGAAACATGGATAAACATTCATTGTTATAAATATTTGGCATCTTCTTCTAATATAAAATTAATAAAAATAAATGTATTTATTTCAATTACCTTAAATCTTTCATCCTCATATACCGCAGAAAATAAAAATGTTAATCCACAGAAATTCATTCAACAATCTCAAACCCATATCATTTAATGGACCGTCTTAGTGCCGGCCCATAATTAAATTAAAAAAAATATGCATGTCAATCTTATATATGTTCTTCGTGAGATCTACTGAAACTGTATTGTATAGTTTTCTTTACTGTTAAATAGAAAAAATCAGGACAAAACCTCAGAAAAGACCATAATGATAAAATAAATAAATATATATATACTCAAAACTATTTACGATTTATTTCCTAATTCAACATAAAAAAAGATTTATCATTACCTCCTGTAAAGCTACCTGCCCCCGGATAACCGTAATCACTATTGGCCCTGCCGGACGCTGGTTCATATCGTCGTCATCACTATCATCATCAGAATCATCATCAGACAGTGCCACTTTAAACAATGAACATCATAAGTTATAGTATGAAAAAAATATTTACTACCAAAACCCGACAACTGCAAATGCACGTTAATCAAACAAAAAAAATATACGATATTTTACACATTTTTATTATTCCGGCTATTGCAATGTTGTTAAAATCGGTAATAAATCTGGGTTTTTTTCATAGTGGTATTCTATTTAATATACTACTGATACATATGTATACATTACTAACTATTGTTGTATAAACAAAAACATTTTAAATTAGTATTATATTTATGCTTTTAAAAGATTTTAGGCTGATAATTGAACGTGCATTTTGCGACGTGCACTTTGTCTCTATAAAACTCATAAGTGACGCTCGACATGAATGATATTATACTTTAATATGAATTATATGGCTCTATGAAGTCATTCTGATGTCAAAGTTAAACACACTGTAAAACTTTTAATATCAACTAAATTAAATTTGACCGTTTATATATCATATTACTAGAAGAGCAGAACTTCGATAGAGGATATTTCATTTTTTTTTTATTTAATTCAATTCATTACAAAAACAATCAAATCGGTTTATAATACCCAATATAAAAAACGGTGCACCGAATGCACATTTCGAAAAACAATGTTTCTTTTCAGTGATACTGAATGCCTGAATATTTGGATATACAAAATGTTCAAAAGCTATTCAAACCTCATATTACAATATGAAAATAAAAAGCCGGACAAAAAATCAGTCCCTTACATTCTGGTTAAGCCTTTTATAAAAACATCGATTATGATGGGAACTCAACATTCATCAGGATTGGCCTTCACGAAACATCACCCCACGACTAGCATTTCTTTTGTACTTATAATTCAAAAATCACATTCACATTATTATGATTTATGAGCAAATATATGCATGACTGATTGAGCAGCAACATTGTAGGCATCATAATACTCCATTAAATCGAATAAAAAAGTCCTTAAACCCAAAAATTGCCAAAATTAATCTACAATAATCCCCATATATGTTTACAAAGAAAAATAGTTGACCGGTGACATTTCCAAGACCTTTCACATCTATTAGTAGCGGTAAAACTATGTCACCATCTTTATGTCAAAATATTTTATTGTATGTATTTCTCAACGTGTCTCGTCAAAAATTTAATCAGTTACTGTTTTTTTAATCTTAATAACATAAATTATGTTTATCTAAATCTGTTCATTATTATTTTCTTGTTTGTGAACATTTGATATTTTCATAGAGCACTTGATCAATCTGTTAGTACCAAGCATATATATTTTGCGTAAACCAATTAAAAAAAGTAGCATCAACCCAAGTACCTGAGATTATAAAAAGAACTGTACAACTCTTACAGCACCAGGTGCGCATCTCAACCCTTTATGTCACTTCAGTAATGCTCGAGGTTACTTATATATTTGAAACTGATGAGCATTATATCTGAGAGTGATAAATACACTTTTTGAAGTCGAAACAGTTTTAAAAATGTTTGTGTCAGGAGGCAAAATAAATTAACTATTGTATGACATTGCACCCATTATTTACAAGGGTTTAATAACTTTGTCAATTTTCTTTAGAAGTACTCTTGTCTATGTTATTATATCAGCAAAGATGGACTGTAGAATTTTATTTGAGTGCTCTTCTTGATATGAAATTCTAAATTTGAAGTTTTGGTATGATTGATAATCAGTGACTTAATGTGACTTCCTGTGATTTATTTCATCATTTTTAACAAACAGTTAGAATAAAAAAAAATATTATCAATTATATTACATTATACATACTGGCACTAGCACCTTCTAACCAAGTATGCTGCCTTAATCTGTGATGTGTGCTTTGTCTAGCTTCCTTAACGTTTGTTCGATCAAATTTGTTCTGTAGAATGGAAACAAAGCTCTTCAGTGTATTTTCTTTCAAATCGCATAGAAATATTTTCTGGATTGATGTTGATTTGTTTGCCTTGAAAAATCTTTTGATCGAGTCAACTATTACTTTACAGGCATCATGTAATGGATATCCAAAATTTCCCGTTCCAATTGCTGGAATTGCTATAGATCTAAGTCTTCGTTTTGCAGTCTCAGTTAGCGATTGCTCGATACATTCGGACAGATATTCATCTTCATAATGGAAGCCGTCTTGGTATATTGGTCCGACTGCATGCATAATCAACTGACATTTCAGATTGCCTGCTCTGCTACAGAAAATCTGACCAGGCAATAGTTCCTTTTTGCCGAGTTGTCGACTAATATATTGAGTACATTCCTGTTGAATGCTTTGTCCTCCTTCAAATAGACATCTGATGTTACATTTCTGTCATATCTATAGTTATAACATTTATCTTTTTTTTTATATAATAGGAAAGATACAGTAAATTTTTCAAAATTGAAAGAATGGACCTGAAGAGAACCCGTGTTTATCTTAACCAACCAAACAAAAAACTAACTGTTTTGTAAAAATCAGCTCTCAACAATTTATTTTATTTATGCTTAAACCTAGTCAATATTAAAGTTTTAAGATTTTTCAGCAGCAATTATACTGATTTTAAAAGAAACGCCTTCCTGGAAAACAGTGAACAAACAAAGGTGTAGAATTTTCAAGAGTAAACGCAATTGACCAAGTTGATACAAATCCATTCAAGCCATTGAAAGCAAATTAGAAGTGACCTCAATTTATCCAGATTTTTTGGCCTGTATTTGATACAAGTTATGGAGAGAGATTTAAAATCATTTACCATCAATATCCGGTTTAAAAATAATTTTGTAAAAAAACAAAAGACGACATTATTTATTACATGTTCACTGTGTCTAAACCACACCGGCAAAATTTGTTCGGACTCGATGGTATCTAACATCCGACACAATGACGAAACATTAGTAGACAGAAGAAAGCTAGGTTCCTCCTTATTTTCTTTTTTTTTTTTATAATATCGAAGAATATATATACATATACAACTATTTTCTATTGTGATATGCAATATTTTCTACAACCGTTCTAAATTAACGAAGAAATAAGTAAAAATGCATGTCAAAATGTCGAATTGAGTGAATCTTGCTTCGAAATTGTTTAATTTCTCGTTAAATTGTTCACATAGTACGGAATGGAAGCTACGGGAAGATAGATACTGACACGGAGATTGCAAAACTTGTTTTTATGAACATCTCAATACTTGTATTTCTGAGTATGGAACGAAAGAAATGGGTCATGTCAAAATGGAACTGGCCGGTTTCGTCAATGTTTACCACCCAGTTTGGTCATATATTTCACAATACATAACCCGGTTTGGTCAAATAAAAAAAATCATATTCGCATTGCATTATAATTGATAATTTAACTTCAGTGTTAAAACGGAGTTTTGTGACCGGGTCGTTGGAAAAAAAGTTCTTTCACAGGACAACGTCTTAAAATATTTATATGATTAGTCTCAGATTCAAATAAATAATAAGCAAACACCAGAATTCCTACTCTTATACAGAACACAAATAATTATGCCCCTTGAAACTTGAAACTTAGTACATATGTTCCTTATGATATGATCTTTCTAATTTTACAGACAAATTAAACTTTTGACCTCAATTTCACGGTCCACTTAACATAGAAAATGAAAGTGCGAGTTTCAGGTTAAAGTTTTGTGGTATGTAGTTTTTGATGAAGTTGAAGTCCAATCAACTTGAATCTTAGTACAAATGTTCCCTATGATATGATCTTTCTAATTTTAATGCTTAATTATATTTTTTACCCATTTTCACGGTCCATTGAACATGAAAAATGATAGTGCGAGTGGGGCATCCGTGTACTTTGGACACATTCTTGTTTAAATTTTACTTTGCATTCAAAAATTTGTAACAGCAGAATAGAAAGAAATGAAGGTTATAACAAAAATTGAGGTTAAAGCTCTCAAATATGCGTTTTCTATATGAATTATGGAAAACATGTTTAAACTTGAAATTAGAGTTAAACTTTACGGTCTTAAAAAATCGAAACACACAATTGATATGTGATTTTCTCATACAATAGGATAGACAACTTTATAAGTAATATAATCATTCTATGTATGTAATCTTTTCTATGATCGTTAAAAATAAATCTTCTTAAGGATAAACGTTGATGAAAAGACAAATGTATATATGCATGCATAATCGACATGGAAATTGAATGTTTATAGGAAGAAAATGATTGCAACTACCATGCATCAAAGGTGGGGTCGGAAAGGGGAGGCAATCTGTACGTCATCTTGATTCGCCACTTATCTTATAAAGTGTATACCGAATTAAAATGTTGTAAAAAATAAGAAAACAAGAACACCCGCGAAATCGGATTCTGTGAGTTTTATTATGTTTATTATAAACATTCTCATTGATATATGTTTAAACAAGCGACACTAAGTGATTCGAATTCATAGCGTTTTGAACTATTTGTATAAAGCTGCATATGTCAAAAGTTAGAAGGTTTGACTGTAACATATACAAGTATGGAACACAATATAACGATTTGTTTCCCTATTTGCCATATGTCCATTGCCCTTGCCCTTGACCTCATTTCTATATTATTTTTCCTTCGGCCACAGACCTTCATCATAAATTGAATTGCGACCATTTAAGCATTTGTGACATGTCAGTGCGTACACTTAAATATAGATAATATGTCTTATTATTTTTCATTGAAAAAAAACGCCAGTGAAGTTGTTTGCTATGTTCGATCCGGTTCGTGAAATTTGAAATTTTCAGTTGTTACCTTTTTTTTTTAATTCAAGAACGGTGTAATTTTGTTTGGAATTCTTAATTGTTTTTAGCTCACTTGACCCAACAAGAAAAGTGTTTTTTTTCATCACTTGTCACCGGTCGACCGTCGTTCATTATCTTACAATAAAATTTTTACATAAATGTTCACATCTTAATTTACTAGGCTACATTTAACAAATTTTATTTAAAAGCCTTATGTCTTTTTTAATTATAACTAGGGTATCTTGTTTTAAAAAGTGTACTGTGACCCCGCCTGTTTACCAAGAAATACACAAAGGGGCATGCAAGTGCATGCTGTCAATTATTTGAAAACAGCTGTAGACATAGACAATTCGAAAAGGCCAGATTATTATCTTCAAAATGTTGAGCTCTACCATTTGTCTATTTACTATAAAGTTATCACATTACTTCTTAAATGAGTTATTGCATTGCCTTTAAATGACGAATAGCAAAAATAGAAGATATACAAATAAATCGAATTGACCGATATCATAATAAAACTTATTGACCTTTAATTTAGAGGTGTTTTTTTTCTTTTCAGTGCGTTTTTACACGCCCGTCACAATTTTGACAGGACGTATCATTGCATACATCTGTCCGTCCGTCTGTCCTCCCTTCCACCCGTCCGTTCCTCCATCTATTAGTCATTCTGTCCGTCCGTCCGTCTATCTATCCGTCTATCCTTCTGTCAAACGTAAACATGTGGCACCGTAACTTGAGAACAGCATATTTAGTTTTCATGAAACTTTACAAATTTATTTCTTGAAATGGTCAAACGATCTGTAAACTTTTTAGTGAAATCAAATTTAATCTTTTTGAGTTACAAAACTTTGTAAGTAAAACGGGAATGCGGGTTTTTTTAACATGTCGCGCCATATCTCAAGACGATTTATCATTATTGCATCAAACTTTACAAAATTCTTAGTGATATAAATCTTCTGCATACTTTTTGGTGATGTTTAAAATTTTGTTTATTAAGCGTTATTTAGTTTTTTTTTGTAAAAAAAGGGGGGTCACATATTGCGATGTATCTCAAAACTTATATTAAAAAATATCATAATGTTAATGTTAAAAAAGTAATTAGATATTATAATTATATTCCATTTAAAATTAGTTTGGAGATCATTGCAATAACGGATACGCCTTTCATTAGGAAAATGTGTAGTGCTATAATTACCTATGTAAATAAATGTAAACACGACAAGTTTACTTTATAAGAAATATATTTAAATTCTTTCGAAAGACCATCTTCAGATCCGTGTTAACGTTGCTTTTCATAAATTGTTGGTTTAAAAAAAGACAAAAAAACGGGTGATATATAGAGACGAAACCGGGTGATTGGCTGTAAACAACAATGACGAAACCGGTGTATTTTAATTTGACATGACCCATTTCTTTCGTTCTATACGCAGAAATACAAGTATTGAGATGCTCATAATGACTAGTTTTGCAATCTCCGTGTCAGTATCTATCTTCCCGTTACTTTAAACACGTACAATGTGAACAATTTAACGAGAAATTAAACAATTTCGAGGCAAGGTTCAATCAATTCGTCATTTTGACATGCATTTTTACTTATTTCTTCGTTAATATAGAACGATTGTAGAAAATATTGCATATCACAACAGAAAATAGTTGTATATGTATATATATTCTTCGATATCATAAAAAAAAAATAAAAAAATAAGGTGAAACCTAGCGTTCTTCTGCATATTAATGTTTCGTCTTTGTGCCGGATGTTAGATACCATCGAGTCCGAACAAATTTTGCCGGTGTGGTTTAGACACAGCGATGTTTGTCATTTGATTGTGAAATAGGTATAATTATATGACTTCTTCGTGAAATACGATTGATTTATTCGGGGTTTTGAATGCCCTAAAATTTTGTATTTGTTTTTGCTTTTCAACTTTATTTTAACCAAACGTAACTGTTAATTCTATGTGCGTCATGGCAATTAATAATAATGTGTAAGCATTCTTTGCGAAATGTTACTTGCTTGTATTATATTATGCTATAGATCTAAGTCTTCTAATATTTGTATAATATGTTTTTGTGTTAAGCATTGATCATTTATTACAGTATAAACATAACATACGGAATATGAACATAAGTTTTCCTAATTTTCACATCATATTTTATTTTTACAAATCTTAAACAAATATCATAAAAAGTAAAGTTCACAGAATTTGTTGTCAAGCTACAGATCTGAACAATTGATACAATTGTACACAAAGAAATCATTATAATGAGAATTGAAAGAAAACAAAATGTTAGAACTACGAGCAATGTTAATCCAGGTACTATTGATAACTATTTTATCAATCACTTTTCTTGCTATTTACCAACATTTTCACAATACATTCTTATATCTCGTTTTAAAACGATTTATTTTTGTATAAAATATGTTGTAATTGTAAAAAATACCAGTTTTGTTAAAAAATAAAAATTTGAAAAAGTCACGAAAGTACAGTTACTCAATTTTTCTGTTAAAATGAAAATTCTTACAAATAAAATGCATTTCTTCTTTTATAATTAGTTTTCTTTTCTATGTCGAAATTTGACTAACAAATACTCAGATTACTGCAAAAAATAGGCTGTTAAATGTTAATCTATTAGCAGTTTGCTTTATATTTGACAGAGAAGGAATATTGACTTGGTTCTACACAACGCAAATATTAGAATATTTGAGATAAAGTTATATATCCGGATGTGATTTTAGATTTTGAAAGTGTTTATATTTGAGGACCATATGTGTGTTGACCGTGTACCTTTTGTTGTCTTTGATACAAACAATGATTTGTTTATAACATTCTCACTTTTCCTGTATCATAAGACGAAACGGATGAAGTGCCCATAAAACAATTTTACACTTTTACCTATAAAAGAAAGGTTTTTTTTTCCTCAGGTGAAAAATACATGAAGGACAATTAAACTCATAGACCGAAAATAAACGTGCAATGCCAAGTAAATGTGTCCTAAATCTGTGATTTTTGTTGTTGTGTTAATGGGGATCTCTGTTGCTCTTCATTGCATTCCTACATGTGATAACTACTCGGGGCTATTTATATCTTTAAACATACAGAATAAATACTTAATATGTTTAAATGTGAAGACCATTTGTCAACAAAAAGCTTTTTTGTCCAAATTATTTGATTGTTTGTGTCTCATTGACACTGAGGCTTCTGATTCTTTACATACTAGTAGATAAATGAGTAACTTAAAACGCGTTATTTTTAAGACCTCACCTTTTTTAACGATTACTTCTGCTAGTCCACCAATATGTTCCAAGTTTTTGTTTGCTGCATTTACAATAACATCAACATCAAGTTCAGTTATGTCTCCTACTACCGTAATAATAGATTGGCCCGATGGGATTGTACATGTAGCTGTTTCTCTCTGTGCCGTTGTTGACGACTGGGGAATGAGTTTGGTTTCCAAGGACTGGTCATCGTTATCGTTGACGGTGAACTACGGCATTGGATCGTTCAACCTGTAAAATTTTTGCTTTTCCTTCAAGACTTTGTATATGTTGAGCAACTCCGGTCTTATTTATGACATGCTTCTTTTCTACAATGCTCGTGAGAAGTTTCTGTATTTTTTCACTCGCTTTTGACAAACCAGTATTGTTACCTATTAAAAGTAATTCTAAATCATTTATCTGAATGGCCACATGTTCGTTTTGAAAATCCCTCTCTATAGATGATATTTCCTTTCCACAGTGTTCTTTCAAAAGTCGCAAAACTGCGCCTGATTGGTTAATTTTTTGCTGTTTGATGGCATTTTGATACATAAAGTCTTGCAGGGTTTCCCTGATCATACCGATATCTGCAGTTGAAGTGGTATATACTGTTATCTTACTGCTTGTCTCATCGATTTTAATGACTTTGTTGCCTGTAGAACATTGGGTTGATTTAATCAAGTCTATCCAAGACTGTGTTTTTAATATACTCGATTGGCCATCTTCAACATCAATTTTAACCTCGCTTAACAACTTTCTAAATAGCTGAATTGCTTTTACAAGCTCTTCGTCGGATATAGAATAGATTTTTAAGCTTTTGCCGTCCGTCACTGCCCAAGTTGCTGTCAATCCACTCTCAGAAAAACTTTTCTCAATGTATGACTTAACATCTGGTATTTCTAAAAAAATCATCATGCCTTCACTTACTTCGTCTAATTTACGCTCCGTTATTTCCCTGGTTTTTTCGAGCATTTTCATTCTTGCTATATGTATCGCAGCAGCTTTTCCTTTGAATTTTACAAGGTTGTTTTCCTTGTCGACAATAACCTCTACACCATCAACTTCTTTACTGTACTTCTCTTGAAAACCAATACAATGTAGGATTAAAGTTTCATGAGGTTTAGTTCGAAAAATGTCCTCGATCTCACTTTTCTTTTCATCAATTTCTTTTTCTATATCTTTTATAATTAAAGATAGATTTCTTGATATCTTTTCCGTATCAGCAACATTACCAACAATAACGATTGTGTTGTTTTCTATATCTGGTTTTATAATCACACCGTCTTTCTGCATGCTTTCTATTTCTTTCATAACTTCATCCATTGCTTCTTTAATTGTATTAAGTCTGGACACTTCTATAGAACTCAAATATAATGATATTTCATTTTCAACAACCCCTGGCCAAGCTTTTGCAAGTTTGCGACAGTCTTTATCAGTTACTTCCAGAGTACAAACAACTTCTAGCCGTTCATCCTTATTCATATTTAACCAATTAATTCGCGCATGTTTTGGTCGTAAGACTTCGTTCATTTTCTGCTGATTTTCCGTGGATTCCCTAAGTGAGGTCAATTTCCACTTATCAACATGTTCAATAAGTAGAGGGTCAGGCTGCTGGAATTTTAAACTCTGGCTTTCATCGGTTGGGTTACCTAGGCATTCTTGATGGATTCTTACTTTAAATTCTACTCCATCGATCTTGTGCATACGATTGCAGACAATATCAACCGCTATTTCAAATAAAGAAAATTTCGTTATTGACGCTTTATCAAAAATGAATCTCTGCTATATAAACAATTGCTTTGTCTCTTCGACAGCGAATGCTGTCGCTATTGATTTATTTCTTCCTAAAAAAAGTTTTCCGACAATGTACACAATAATATTGTTTTATCCTGAAAGTTCAAATAAAGCAAAACATTATTTGTATACCTGTCATTTACAATTGGCTGATCACAGGATTAATCATGTTGATATAGTTTTTTAAAACAAATTTCAAAAACATTTATTACAGACGTAATGAATATCATATCATACAAGTGAAGTTATGAATATCATATCATATGATGAAGACATAATCTTTCAATCAGTTAAATTGAGGTCTGGAGCTGGCATGACAGTTAACTGCTAGTAGTTTGTTGTTATTTATGTATTTTGTCATTTTTTTTATTTTCTATTGTTACATCTTTTGACATCGGACTCGGACTTCGCTTGAACTGAATTTTAATGTGCGTATTGTTATGCCTTTACTTTTTCTACATTGGCTAGAGGTATAGGGGGAGGGTTTAATTCTCATAAACATGTTTAAGCCCGCCGCAATTTTGCGCCTAGTGTCCCAAGTCAGGAGCCTCTGGCCTTTGTTAGTCTTGTATTAATTTTAGTTTTAGTTTCTTGTGTATAATTCGGAGTTTAGTATGACGTCCATTATCACTGTACAAGTATACATTTTTTTTTAAGGGCCAGCTGAAGGACACCTACGGGTGCGGGAATTCTCGCTACATTGAAGACCCATTGGTGGCCTTCTGCTGTTCCTTTCTCAATTTTATTAAGTAATGTCATAAGAAAATCATCTGGAACGGAAGGAATTTTATTTGAGTTATCCATAGTGGCATCTATTAAAATTTCAAAAAATCTTTAAAACAAAACAAACTTTAATTCTGTGTTTACGGTTTTCAATATACAGAAAACACAACGTAAATGTGAAATAATGAATATTAACATCGGGAAATATCCAGCAGATGAACATTCATGTCCTGATAAGTTATCATGAATTTAACAGTTTTTTTCATTCATTCGGATATATAAGAAAAACTGATCAAGTTGAATCTCATTTAAAATTTTTAAATTATTATTCCATTCCGTTCCGTTCCACAAAGTACCAAATGCTTTGAGGAATTGGTATTTTACGGTATCGAACGGAATCACACGGGTATCATTCGGTTTAACGAGAGAAATGATCGCGAAAGAATCATCCAACGGTGGTCAAGTATTGCGAGACGATCATGAAAGCTCTGGTACCGGATCGTGAAAGACATTTAATGTAAATTCTAGTTTCAAATCTGTGAAAAAAAACGCTTAATTTTCAAAGGCAGGAACCAATCCGAACACAAAAATATGTCTTTCACAATGATTCAACTTCCTTTACATTACTGGACAAGATATTAAGATAAAGTAAATAAGCAGTACTTTATGAAAAATACAAAAGGTACAATGCATATCTATGGAATTGATTTTAAAAAACACGCTATTTGTACTTATAATGGTGTCAGTATTCACCTCAGAAACTTACAAAACGTTTGAATAGACTTATTAAGAAGGGATATATTACGATACTGTTGTCAAGTCATTAAAGATTGCATATTTTGGCGTAAATATTGAGTCACTGATAAGGTCTTTGCGTCGGAACTAAACACATTTATTCTAAAAACAGTTGTTTGTAAGACACGGGTTATGTTCTTCTCATATATGTTATGATGGTATGATACTAAACCCCTAACGGGAAGGATTGTGCCTGATGTTCATATGATGAAATCATAATCTTTCAGTCAGTTTAATTGAAGTCTGGAGCTGGCATGTCAGTTAACTGCTAGTAGTCTGTTGTTATTTATGTATTATTGTCATTTTGTTTATTTTCTTTGGTTACATCTTCTGACATCAGACTCGGACTTCTCTTAAACTGAATTTTAATGTGCGTATTGTTATGCGTTTACTTTTCTACATTGGTTAGAGGTATAGGGGGAGGGTTGAGATCTCACAAACATGTTTTACCCCGCCGCATTTTTGCGCCTGTCCCAAGTCAGGAGCCTCTGGCCTTTGTTAGTCTTGTATTATTTTAATTTTAGTTTCTTGTGTACAATTTGGAAATTAGTATGGCGTTCATTATCACTGAACTAGTATATATTTGTTTAGGGGCCAGCTGAAGGACGCCTTCGGGTGCGGGAATTCCTCGCTACATTGAAGACCTATTGGTGACCTTCTGCTGTTGTCTTTTTATTTAGTCGGGTTGTTGTCTCTTTGACACATTTCCCATTTCCATTCTCAATTTTATATTTCATTATATCATGATGTATTTGAAATTTAATTTGTGGTGTATCGGATAGTACAGTTAGATAAAAGTATGTTCTTCCCTTAAAAGCGTTTATTTGTTTATGAAAACCTTAAATTTTGTTGAATTCTTATCACACTTGATCGTGAAAGATCAGGCAACGCATTATTTTGTTTGTTAAAGATAATGCGTGACCAGACTTAATACTAGTAAGCAGAAATCAACATTTCTTTTACCATTTGATATACATGAAACTGGTTGAACCCAGTAACTCTTTTGATAAGAATGAACATTTAAGCTATTATTATTTTTTCAAATCATCAGTTAACCTCGAAAGTTAAAAACAACAATCAAAAACGTGTCTAAATCAGTGTGAAAAAATTCAGCTCTGAGAATCGGTCTAGTACAATTCAGACAGACCACCACCATTTAGCCAATAAAATGGGTATTCAACGTTTAAACTAAAATGTTAACCATTAACAAAAACTTATAGCAAAAACAGCATCTTTCATGAACAATTTAAGATTGAACTATAACAAACATTTTGTGCAACAGTACTTTCTTAAGTTATATGTACTTTATATAAAACGTAGCAGATGTGGATTGATTTCCAATGAGATAACTATATAATATAGACTTGAGAATACCAGACCGCAAATGCTGAAATGTCTCGTCTGCTTTAAAAATTATCGTATATTTGTTGAACGTCTGCAATATTAAGGGAATGACAAATACGCTTTAGATTGTCAATGGTTCATAAAAAGAGATCAAGGTAAGATAAACCATGCCATTGCGATCTCTTAAAACACCCTGTACACACAATATAGGTGTACCGATCCTTATATTACCTTAAAATCTGACAGATGTTAAAGTTATGTTTGGCCAAGTAATTCGGAACATACGATCGAAAGTATATGTTCACTATACACCAATTACCGTAGCTCTATAGCATACGGGTAAATAAGCAATGCCAAACAACATAAAACGAACATTGCCAACTTATACATGATATGAGGTCAATACTATTTGAAACCTTGCAGAAGTCGATAATATACACCTTACAATCATAACAACAGACAGTTATCCTAATGCTTAACGAATCTGCAAAACAAAATCTTCATCCATTGTCGGCGTTTTGTGTTCCATTGTCTTTTCTTATTGCCGTAGTTGTTATTTTTTTTTTGTCATTTTCTGTAATATTGATACTCTGAAATGCTAATATTTATTAAGAATCTTGGCCAATCTAGTTTTTCTCAATCCAAAAAACACATGTTAATTATCATATTATTGAAGAATAATTTGAACGTTTTTTAGCATTAAATCTTTCACGATCCTTTTCACGATCTTCGAAAAGCGGTACGTAATCTTTAACGATCCAAAAAATCATTTTTGTGTAAATACTTCTTTTCTCACCAAGTTTCAGATTATGATTATACAAAATAACTACGAGAACGATCTGATTCGTTCCAATAGAATCCCAGTAAATTTGTCTGTGTATTTAATTAAATTAGATTATTTAATGACCTTTCATATGTCTTCTCGATTAAATATCTTTGACGATCGATTCGCAATACTTGACCACCGTTAGATATTCTTTCACGATCATTTCTCTCGTTAA
Organism: Mytilus edulis; assembly: GCA_019925275.1. NCBI lineage: Eukaryota > Metazoa > Mollusca > Bivalvia > Mytilida > Mytilidae > Mytilus > Mytilus edulis. Next base: position 33,806,314 of record CM034361.1, on the reverse strand, counting down.
ACCAAATGAAACCCGTGAATCAGACATCTATGCAAAAGAAGGAATGATTTTTTTTTTAACTTTTACTTCATTTACAGAATAACAGGTGAGTGTTATAGATAGCATTCTCGACCTGATCAATAATAATGAATTTAACATAAATGCATGTTGGACAAAACGTTTTTCTCATTCAATAAATATTTAAAATGAGTGGATTTCCTCTGCCATGTTCCGACGGTGATTATAAAAACTGATCCAAGTGGAATCTAATTTAATCTTTTTTAAATTTATTACTCCGTTCAGTTATGCAAAGTATCAATTGCTCCGAAGAATTGGTATTTTACGGAATTTAAAGGAATCCGACATCTATGTAAAAGAAGGTATGATAATCAGTATGCCCCAGTTATGGACATGTTTTCTTGTTTGTGGGTCCGTCCGTCCGTCCGTTCGTTCCTTCATTTGTTAGTTCCGTAAAGTGCCAATAGACGATATTTTAAAAGTCAATTGAGAACATTTGAGCAGATGATTTTCTTTTGACATAATTTGTATAATATGATATTCATGACGTCTGCAATGAATGTTTTTGAAAGTTGTTTTAGAAAACTATATCAACATGATTTATTCTGTGATCAGCCAATTGTAAATGACAGGTATACAAATAAATGTTTGCTTTATTTCAACTTTCAGGATAAAACTTAGAATAATAATGTGCATTGTCGGAAAATATAAAATTCATTTGTACTCGAGACGATACTCGACGGGCCTCGCTTTTAGTCGTGTTTCTACAGCTCATACAAATACACTTTTAATATTTGTGACAATGTGTATGTATTGTACTTTTATTTAATTATGACGTTGGAGCTCTACTTAGTATGGCTCAGTAAAAATTTCAAGATTTTTCAAGATGGCCGCCATTCAATATGGGTAACATTTTGTTCAACCAGACATATGGTATAAGGACTGTCATTCTATTTTCCAGGTATCATGTCAATATCTAACCTATTATCATTTTTATGATTCTTTTATAAATTAAAAAAAAGCTAACGTCATCCATTTTAAAAATGGCCACCCCTCCCGACAATTTCGACTTTCAGACTGGGTTCTTAGCTGAAAATGTTGCCCATGCCATATACTATTACTATGCTAAATTTCATGCTTTTACCACAATCTGCCAAAAATCTGCTCATGTCGACTGAACTTAAGCTAATGATTTCTTATAGGAGTTATATTAGTGACTCTGAAATGTCTAATTATAAGATTAATTGATTACAACTTGGTTCATTATAAAGCCATTTAACCTTTTACAAAAGGCATATGACCTTGAAAAATGACAGCCAGAAGTATCAATATTTGCACTTTTTTCATGGAAATGTACTTGGAATCCATACTAGTGTCAAGCTATCCAGCAATTCTCATCCTGCAATTCTCTTGCGATAAAGCTATCCTGCAATTCGTCATCCTGTAATTGCGTTCGGAAAAACTACTAAAGTGACAATTTTATTTTTATTCAAAATCATGGTTTTTAACTTGTTTTGTAAATAAAAAAATATAAAAATAAATATTAAGTTTTTTTATATCCATTTCGCATTTCTAACTTTAGTTTACAATTTTCTAACTCATCTTCACAGTTTTATAACTAGAATTTACAATTAGAAAAATCATGACGATTCATATAGAGTTATATATTTGTACAGTCCTAGATATGATTCGTATGTACATATATGCATGTTTAACAATTTCTTGTGTAATCTTTCTAAAATGCCCCAAATTTCGTTCGAAACACGTGAAAAAAAAATAAAAAAAAATACAAGTATCCACTTTCAGACTCCGGCATTGTTTGGTAGTTTTTTATATGCTTTATGACTAGGGATTAGAAACTCTGCTCTAATAGGCAAGTACTGGATAGCACTACAACGGGAGGGTGAAGATTTTCTTGGGTAATCAGTCTTATTAAAGCCGAACATTTCGTTCAAAACTTGGAAATAGAGCCAAATTGTATAAAATACGTCTCTGGGGTCACTAACTTTCCAACCAATTGTCTAATGTAGTTCTTTAAGGCTAGGGATTATAGACTCTTATTCAATGCTTTTATAATATAAAGTAACACATCGGTATAGTAAAGAATTTCTTGTGTAAGGTTTCTTAAAGGCCAAAAATTCCGTTCGAAACACGAAAATGAAGCCAAATTCTACAAAATACACATGGTTCCCACTTTGTGATTCTTATGGTTAAGGGTTATAGACTGCGTATGTAAATAGCCATTGGATAGTTCTACATTTGAAGGGTAAAGAACTTCTAGGTTAAGCATTCTTAAAGGCCCAAAATTTCGGCCGAAACATTGAAATAAAGTCAAAATCTATAAAATACGCTCTGGGGTCACAAACTTTCAAACCAATTGTCTGGGAAGTTCTTAGTGGCTATAGATTAGAGAGTCTGCTTCATTGAATAGATATTATGTAGTACTACATCGTTAAAGTAAAGAATTTCTTTAGCTTTCTTTAAGGCCGACAATTTCGTTCGAAACACGGAAAAAAACAAATTCGATAAAATACGCTCTAGGGTCACAAATTTTCCGACGAATTGTCAGACTCTGCTTCACTGAATATTGTTATATAGTGCTACATCGAAAGGGTAAATAATTTTTTGGAAAGTTTTTTTTGAAGGCCCAAAATATCGTTCGAAAGATGGAATTAAAGTTAAATTCCATAAAATACGCGCTATGGATACCAACTTTCCAGCAAATTGTCTTGGTCGTTCTTAATGTCTACAGATTATATGCTATGATTTAATAAATAGCTATCATATTGTACTACATTGTGTAGGTAAATTATTTCTGGAGTAAGCTTTGTTAAAGGCCCAACATATTGTTCGAAACACGGAAATAAAGCCAAATTCGATAAAATACGCGCTAGCCTTTCCAGCCAATTGTCTTGGTAGTTCTAATGACTAGGGATTTAAAGCTCTGATTCAATGGATAGCTATTATATAGTACTACATCGTGTAGGTAAATTATTACTGGAGTAATATAAAAAAAAGAAGATGTGGTATGATTGCCAATGAGACAACTATCCACAAAAGACCAAAATGACACAAACATTAACAATGAGCAAAGCCCATACCGCCTATAGAAAGCTATAAAAGGCTCCGATAAGACAATGTAAAACAATTCAAACGAGAAAACTAACGGCATTATTTATGTAAAAAAATGAACCAAAAACAAATACGTAACACATAAACAAACGACAACCACTGAATTACAGGCTCCGGACTTGGGACAGGCACATACATAAATAATGTGGCGAGGTTAAACATGTTAGCGAGATCCCAACCCTCCCCCTAACCTGGGACAGTGGTAAAACAGTACAACATAAGAACGAACTATAAAAATCAGTTGAAAAAGGCTTAACTCATCAGATGGTCCCGACACAAAAAAAGGCTACAATTTATAGGTTGGCTTCACTGAATAGCTATTGTATAATAATACATCGGGGAATAACGAATTTTTGGGGTAAACTTTCTAAAAGGCCTAAAATCTCATATGTGAAACGGATATTCCATAACGGTCAACCAAATTGTGAGGGCGTTCGTACAATTTATGAAAGGATAATTTCAAATTTTGGAACTCTTGGTTTAATAGGTACCTTGTGAGTAGGGACCCTTTTTTAAAGAAATAATGAGAGAAAAAACAAGCCCGGGAATATCGTATTAATTGGGAGATATGTATACTCCGTATACAGGCGATGCTGGAATGTTGCTACATACAAATAGAAAGTTTACAATTGGGAAGCTGAAATAATCTTTTTTATCATAAAGGTTTGTTTTCAACCGACCTTTATTGTTAACATCTAAATGTATTTCAAGATATGAGGCAAACTTAACTGAATCTGTTGTATCCTTTATCTCTAGTTCGATGGGATAGATGCGTGCAACAAAGTCACTTAGTTTTGAATTATTTAGTAAGAGAACATAATATATATAGCTGAATGGAAAGTAAAAGGATACTGCTAACTTCTTTTCTTCCTTCCTAAGAAGTTTAAGTATGAAGTAAGACTCATAATGACTGAATATGATAATGTTAACTGAGGTCAGCTTAAAAACAGTAATACTTTCAGGTTAACTCAGGTCACCACTGTTTTACTGTATCGTGTTAAAAAAGAGAGGGGATGCTGTTTTACTGTACATGATTAGGCTACCTCAGGTCAGCACACTCTAGGTCAGCACTACAATACTGTGCATGGTCATATGATAATTTATGTCAGCTCAACAAAACATGCAGAAATAATTCCAGGTTATCTTAGGTCCTCTCATTATTACTGTACATGGTCAAGTTACATCAGGTCACCACTACAATATTGTACGTGGTCAAGTGACCACATGACAGATTGACAAAAACACTCATATTTTCAGGTTACCTCTTGTCACCACTGTATTGCTGTACATGGTCAGGTTACATCAGATCACCATTGCAATACTGTTCTTAGTAATGTTACCCCAAGTCACTTTTACAATACACTTGTATATTCAGACTACTTGAGGTAAATATTGGAAAAGTATACATTTGCATGGTCAGGTTACCTAATGTCACTGTAATACAACATTTGATCGTGTTACCCAATTTACTTTTGCAATGAAAAATTAGACAAGGTTTCTTAATGTCACCTTAACAATACCATTCCTAATAGAGTTACCACAGGCATAATTTGCATAAACAGTACATCGTCATTTTATTCAAAGGTCACCTTTTAGTCCAAAATCAGTTTTATAAAACACAAATATTACCAGGTTACCTCAGGTCATCATTAGAATACTGTACATGGTCAGGTAAACTCAAGTCACCACTGTTATACATTACATAGGCATACTATTCTAGACAAGCTTTACAAAACACAAATATTTTCAGGTTATCTTAGGTCAGCATTGTTTTACTTCTGTGCGTGGTCATGTAACCCCAATTCAAACATTGGCTGATCCAGCCCAAATCCCCTTTCATGGGAAAATTGTTTTAGCGGAAATCACTTAAGCATGACTGTAGCAGGTTTATCAAGGCATTCAGTAAACCCCCTCTTTTTAAAAAAAAGTTCTGGATCAGTAACTGTCATCATTCTATTACTGTGCATGGGCAGGTTATATTAGGTCACTATTGCATAACCTTAACGGTCAGGTCATTTTTATAATTCTATTTTCCCTGAAAATCCTATTCAAGTTTACCATCCAACCCCAGTCAACACGCACGCATACCTTAAGATAAATGATCGTTGCAATAGGTAAAAAAAAAATGATTAAATCGCCTGACAATTTGGTTAACATCTTGGTATTTAGCCACATTAAAATTGTAATAAAGATTGAACAAAATAGGGAACTATATTTTCGTGCAAATTAATTGATGGCAAATTCCCTACATTACCTAAGGGCGTCTATTACACGATGTCATAATTCAGCGGACCTTTTATCCATCTGCATTTAAAGGAGAAAGAATTTATTATAGAAACAAACAAATCTGAACATTACTATTAGTTTCAACTTCATTTATATGTAAGACAATAAAATAAAAGACGTATTTAAAAGGAGAAAGTATTTATTTTAGAAAGAAGACCACATATCATACAGTACCAACATTTGGCACTTTTCATTGTTTCGTTGACAGCAAACAAATTATTCCGATCGTGCGTTCCGTATCACTTAAACTACTTAAATGTCATTTAATGTGCTAGATCTTCATGAAAAACATAATAAATTTCAAAGATTCACATGCTCGCATCCGATTATATCTAAATGTAGTGTTAATAAATAACTTTTTCACTAAATATATTTTGACACTCATACTATGAAATGGCCCTCCATACTCTCGGCATCCTGTAAAGTAGTTCCTAAACAATAAGAATATGCGTATGTTAGATGAATACCTGATGTAATCTGTATCATAGCATAAGTCTTGTTAAACAAAGCAAAATAAGTGTTATACGCATTTATCGTGCAAGTTAATTGCGTTTAAATTTAATAAGACGGTGGGTTTATTTTTTGTAATCAATGTATGGCAAGCAAAGAAAAAAAGAAAAATTGATTTAACACTACCCCGTTCTATTTGTAAAGAGTTACCGAGACAATGGGTCGGAAAGTGGGCGCCCCCAATGCGTATTTTATCGAATTAAGGCTTATTTCCATATTTCGGACGCAATTTTCGTCCTTAAGGAATGCTTACCCCAGAAATTCGTTGTCCATTCGTTATAGTACTACCCAATAGCTACTTATTAGAGCAGAGTCTATAATCCCTAGCCATACGGAACTGCCGGGGCAATGGGTTTGAACAAGTGAGGTGACCCCAGTGCATATCTTATCAAATTTGACTTTTTTTCCGTGTTACGGACGAAAAATTCGGCCTATAAGAATGCTTACCCCAGAAACTCTTTACCCTCACGTTGTAGTGCTGTCCAGTAGCTATTCATAAGAGTAGCTGCTATAATGCCTAGCCATAAAGAACTACCGAGACAATGGGTCGTAAAGTGGGCGCCCCCAATGCGTATTTTATCGAATTAAGGCTTATTTCCATATTTCGGACGCAATTTTCGTCCTTAAGGAATGCTTACCCCAGAAATTCGTTGTGGATTTAACATGCGTTGATCACATCCTGGATTTAACAGATAATACTTTGTTTGAATTGTCATCATGATATAATGGTAAATGCTAATTACAAAACTGTATATATGAGTTAGAAATTTGCAAACTAAATTTAGAATTTTGTTAATGGGATATAAAACTTTTTTTATTTTCTACATAAATCTTGCAGCAGTGAACAAAAAAGTCAAAATCTATGATTTTAAAGAAAAATAAAATTGTCGCTCAAGTAGTTTACCAAACGCAATTGCAGGATGACGAATTGCAGGATAGATTTTTATAAACAGAATTGCAGGATGAGAATTGCTGGATAGCTTGACACTAGTGGAATCCATATATATATATTTTCAAATTGAAATACAGTAACGTATCTCTAAAGGCTAGAAGTACCGTTTGATAAACTGGAAGTAGCCAACCTTCTCATGGTTTGCAGGCAAAAGTATACAAAAACTACACATTTTGGGAATCAGTGTGAAAGAAGCTATAATTAGAAACCGGAAGTGACATTTATGCCACTGGAAGTAGCAAATTAGCTCCCTTATTTAACTTAAGAGTCTTAAGAAAACACATGTTTATCGCATCAGTATTAAGTTATAAGTCTATAGAACCCATAAATGTATTTAATCAGTATAAACGAACTTATTATTTGACGCCAATTGCAGCTTTGAATAAAAAGCAAAAGGTTTTTTATCGATTATTTAAAAAATTAGTTGTTCTTGGAACAAGTGTGTTTGGTCTTTTTTAAACTGAGTTTCGTCTGTTAGCATTTCATCAACGTGTTCGATTTATCTCCCTCGTCCCATTTCAATAGTAAAACCTTGTTTAAGGTATGTCACTGTTAAACACTTTTTTCCGCTCATCTGTTTTGCTTTAGTTGATTGATTATTGAATGTTAATATTCAGTGGCTAATATATTCTATAGATTAAAGAAGATGTGTTATTAGAACCAATGAGACAACTCTCCATCCAAGTTAGAATTTGTAAAATTAAACTATTAAATGTCAAAGTTAGGTCTTCAAGACTGAGTCTTGGCTTACACCAAGGACCCTAAGATGACTAGTTGAAAACCATTTAGATAGGAAAATCAACGGTCTACTCTGTGCATTACATATTACGAGAAACGGTAAACACTTATGAACCACATCAACAAAAGACAACAACTGAACAACATGTGATAACTTAGGACAGGCGCAAACCTGTACCATACACACGAAGTAATAGTTGCACATCATAACTTAGAAAGCCCCACAATAAGATATCAATTGAAAAGACTTTACTCAATCAAAGGACATATTAACGATGTATTACGTTGAATGTATACACTGTAACATACTTGTTTAAACAAGATACCCTCATGTCGATTATTGTCAAGCTTTGTTTTAATTGGATAAGTAGTTTTGGAGGAAAAGAGTTAATGGACGACCACGGACAAAAAGTAATAAGAAAAGATAACTGATTTGTTTTGTTTCAAGTGACCTTAATGTGTTTTTATTTTTCTTTTGAAAGTTTGGCTTTTCATTTTCACACATTTAGAAAAAGTTTTAAAAACTCACAATTAAAATCCTCAAACGAAATAAAACATAGGTTGTGATCCGTGTTCATCTTTACTTTTGTAACACGATCCGCTCCACATCTCTTTTTGCTGTCAAAATATAATTCCAGTGTCTCTTCAGAAATGGTTTCTTTAAAGCCAGTAGCAACTATTGTATTGGTAACAGTAACGTAGTCGATATTTAAAAAGTTGCCTTCTAAAGTTTTCGTTTTACTATGTTGTCGTAGTTTTTCAATGTCTGCAAACATAAATATGATTTGATATAGAAAAGATATTTAATGTGTATACAGCTCAATTTCGAACCTGACCGTTTTTAACGTGATAACGAGTAAGTCTAAATAAATAAAAAACTCTTTTGTGCAACATATTAAATTGTTATTAAATACGCAATGTAAAAACAAAATGATGGTGTCATATTAGGCTTGTTTGGCATAAAATATGGTAACAGAGTTCAAAATGAGAACAGAGCTTGACATTAAGGTTTTATTTCTTAAATAATACATGCATGAATGTGAGTATAATTGTAAACTAGTTCAATCTGTTTACGACTATGGTATATGTATAAAAAAAATTACATAGTTAATGTAAATCTATTCAAAAATGTTCTAAAGACAACATCTAGTACACTTACACATGTATATGAGTCTGTTTAAACTAACAGTATCATCTCACCTGGTTTTGTCTTGAATGTGACCAGAGCAATACCTTCTTCTTCACCATAAACTATATCAATTGGTTCCGCATTTGATTTTGCCTCCAGAAAGTTAAAGAGAGATTCTTTAGTGATTGAGGCACTTATACCTTTTATAAACACTTTATCTTCATACTTCGGAAGTGGTGGAGGAGGTATATATCTCTTCACAGTTAGTTGCATTCCACTAAGCTTATGCGTTTTCTTTTTTAGGATTTTATCAATAGCTTTAAATAAAATCGAATGTCGACTGTTATAATATGTGTATGAATAATATTACAAATCAAATAGTAGAACTAAAGATCAAAGAAAGTCCATTGTATATAATAACATTTGGGAAGAAGTGAAAGCATTGAATCCCTTTGTCTAATGTCTACATTTCTTGCTTTATTTACACTTAGGGATGAACCTGGAGGGGTTCGAGTTGCTCAGTCCTTGATTTTCAATGTTGTGTTTTGTGTTCTTTTGCTTATCATTTTGTCTTTTTCTTTTATTTTGCTGTTCGTTTAGTTTCGAATTATGAGTTTGAATATCCCATTGTTATTTTTTACCTGATCATCCCAAATAAGGCGACAGATTTGTAACGGATATCTTCCGTCAGCTTCGGTTCGCTGTCTGGTCATTGTTTAATGTCTGTCGGATCACATTCGGCAGAATCGGGACGCTGTCGGAATAGATTCAGTCATTTTTAAACATGGGAAATATCCAAATCGGGTGCTATTATATCCCCTTTAAAAACAACATACTAGTAAGTCGTTTCAACAATCTGGTCGACTTTCGTATAGCCAATTTTAACCAAACTAGAAATTTGGAAAAGGTCCTTTTCGAAAAATCCTTATTTCATTGATTATGACCTGAAAATGCTATTCTCACAATTCTTCTCTGAGTCTTCAAAGCCAAACTTCAGTTTAAATATGACTAAGATCCCTTATTGAAGACTTTGATTTGTGTTGATTTTGTAGCATTCTATTTAAGCTAACTACATGGCAACTTGATTCAAACGACGGGAATAATACAGTGAAGGTACATCTTGTAATTAACCATTTCTTTTCCGTTGATTTTGAAACACAAATGTTGTTTTTACTGTGATTGATCTACTTTTTCAATTTCAGTAAAAGTCTTAGGAAAGCTTCAACCTGCGGTTGATTTTGTTTTTTATTCCAAACATTATGTGCGATACGTTCTATTAAAATTAATTTTTTTTATTTTTTTTTATTTTAGATCAAACATCTTTTGAACATTTATGTTGTTGCATTTGTGCGATACGTTTGAAATAGTAGTACAAAATATTACCTTTTTCGTCCTTGAATTTTAATATGTATGCGTTTTCTTCCACTTTCTCTGAATAAATAATGTCAGCATCACCGACTTTCCTTGACTCAAAGTAAAGTATCAAAGTTTCTTCAGTTATCTTTTCTGTGTCAAAACCACTGACATGAACTGCGAAACAATCAGTGTCACTTTCTGTGTTTTTAACATCAGGATTTGAATCCTCCAAAGCATCTGGCATATGAGCTTCGACCTCAATAACTTTGTCTTCAAAAAGCAATGGAGTTCTCTTCAGTACTCGTTCGACAACTGAAAATATAATCCAATAAAACATTTTACAATTGCAATAAATGTTTTTCTTTTAAATTTTTAAAAAGTCAATTGCAATTGTGTCACAGTTCTGTGTACCTGCCGTCTAAATAATGACGTTAATGAAGACTCCTAATAGATAGCTTGTACCAAAAAACGTTAAGGTACATTTATCATAGTTATCAGAGATTGGTCCGATTACTTTCAATGTAATTGATTAAATTACAATTACTTTGTCATCTGTAAGATTAAATTAAATTAAATATTAAAGTAATAATTTCTAAAAGTATCTGATTAATTAATTAGTTTAAAACACACACCTTTTGATTGATGTGAATAAATGAACGTTCCATTTAACAATAGCATATTGGAGAAAGGATTTCATTGCATATATTTAAAAAAAAATAACTTTCAAACATCATCTATTAAATGAATCATAAAAAATCACAACATATATGTATGAACATTAACGCCATTGATCTCCAAATTATTTTGACTTCAATTGAATAAAGGTTTATAAAGAATTGGGTGTTTGTCTTTAGACCTGTTCCAGACTTTATTTGTATTCCAAGGTGCAGTTTCTTGGAGTTAGGATTGATCATGATGGAATAAAGTTACAAGTTAACATTACTGACTATGTAAAATTTTAATGAAAGAGTTTAATAAATGTGCAAACAAAATATAAGTTCTAAATATCATTGAATTCTACGTATACATGTCTTGTACAAACACTTGAAACATGTACAAAAAATTGTCCAACTATTAGTTTTAATTTAGTTTGTGATAATTAGATAATTTTTTACATGTCTAATTTGTATTTTATCATATATACAGCTAAACACAATTGGTAATTGCAATGAAAATAAACTTAATTAATATGTCTAATACCTGTCAATTCAAAGTTAACTAAAATCACAATATTAACAAAAGATTATAATTCAGGGCTTAAAGAAAAGTATTACTTGAATAGAACAGTTATTATCAAATATATATGTGCAACTATCTATTATGAATATAGGCTCAAGAAATTTACAATAGGCTAATGAAAACTTTTCAATACTGTATCAGTTTATTTTTTTACTGAAGTATACAAATCATTTAACTATTTTAACTTGTTAAATATTTATCAAATATGCATAACCAAAAGGTTCATTTATTAACCATAATCACAGTTTTAGAAATTGTATTTCATTGTAATCAGAATGTAATCAAAAAGTAATCAGGATTACAGGGTATTTTGAAAAGTAATTGATTAAATTAATAGAATTTATGTAATATACATAAATTCGGTTATTCTAGTGGAAAGTTTTAATATCGTCCGTTGCATTGCTTTCCTTTATAAATTCATATATAGTCGATAAGATGTATAGTGGTGACGTCAATTTGACGTTATTGTTCTTTTCAAATTTGAGCTACAAGTGAACAGACGTGTAATTACAATACAGAGAGAAGTATTTTGGAAATACCCACCCTCCCTCCACTATATATAGTTAAACAATGTAGTTTTGTTTGGGTACTGCTCTTTTGTTCTTTTTATTTTCAGGTACATGTATATACGAGTAGTTAGAGTTCCAGTATGAAAAATTCTCCTCCATTGATGATTTGCCATGTGATGTCAAAAATTGCAGTAGTCAGTTAGATGTTGGTTGTATAGAAACATTTGATCGTTAAAAAGTGAAAAATGTGTTTGGCAACTTCGCTGCGTGTGATAAACTACAGTTACAGTTGTCTATATTTTAGTGATATTAAAAGTACATTTTGTGGATCGCTGTATCCCAGGATCCAACAGCTAAGTTAGTTGATCGCTGTATCCCAGGATCATACATCTATCTATCTATATATATCTATCTAGTTATCTGTAGGTTGCCAGAGGTAACCAAAAATGATCTATACATCTATGAATCTAGTTATCTATGAATATATCTAGTTGAACAATATATATCGTTGAATCTATATGTGTACATATTTAAATTTGTGTTATTCATAAAAAGCTGTGGTCAATACTGCCAATAAATCTTAGTTTTACCAGCCATCTCGAATAAATTACATATCATTAGATTTCAATGATTACTTAAAAAATTGTAATCGATTACAGCTGATTAACGGTAACAATTACCATTACCACAAGTCTGATGGTTATAGAATCCTAATAAAGTGGGTTAAATAGAAAGATTCACCGAAAAAGAAAAATGGAATTGTATCGGGAAAGTTCATATACTATTAAGTAAGGAGAAGGTTAGTCAAAATTATTATTTAGCCCAGACGTATATCAATGTTTTGCTGTGACGCATTTCTAAATCACAGAAATAAATAGAATAGACTTTGAAAACGTCAGAACGTTTTAGAATTAGGAGAAGGTTGAAGGCCACTTTTTTACTCCTTGAATTTTAAAATCAAACAGTTTCATAATTCTACCAAATAAAAACATTTCGGATGATTTTAAATCAAAGGTCTATCAGAAATCAGTATTGCTATTTTTTGAAAAATAATGTTGTCTAATAGTTTGGTATAACGGGTAGCAGGAGGGCTTAATAAATGGACATTCTAGCCTGGTTAAAATTGACAAATAATAACGCAGTCCAATACAGGACAAACATAAATATTCTATACTACAAAATGCTTGAATAAGTTTTCTTTTAGCAAATCAAATAAATATTTCATCAAGAAATAATCCTTCTGCAACCATTAAAATAATAAGTCAAATTGTCAATAAGAAATTTTGAAATGTAGCCTATTTTATAAATAAATTTAAAAACATTTTTAGTGTACCCTAAGCTCATTCTTATTTGCACAACAATTGTGAATTGTTACATTTCTATGGTGGCCGGTTAAGACCATTTCGCGTTTTCGCCTTTAATATTTGAGATCTCACAAACATGTTTAACCCTGCCTCAGTATTGCGCCTGTCCCAAGTCGGGAGCCTCTGGCCTTTGTTAGTCTTGTATTATTTTAATTTTAGATTCTTGTGTACAATTTGGAAATTAGTATGGCGTTCATTTTCACTGAACTAGTATATATTTTTGTTTAGGGGCCAGCCGAAGGACGCCTCCGGGTGCGGGAATTTCTCGCCATATTGAAGACCTGTTGGTGACCTTCTGCTGTTGTTTTTTCTATGGTCGGGTTGTTGTCTATTTGACACATTTCCCATTTCCATTCCATTTTATTAATAGATTTCGCGTTTTCGACTTCGCGTTTTTGCGTTATTGACATCGCGCTTTTTGCATTATCGACTTCGCGTTTTCGCGTTATCGACTTCGCATTTTCGCGTTATCGACTTGGCGATTTCGCGTTTTCGATTTATAGAATATGAAAGGCGAAAACACGAAATGGCCTGAACTGGCCACCATACATTTCTGCTTCAAGGTGTTATATATGATATTGTTCATTTATGAACACAATTCACTGTTGTGAACTGCTTGATTGAATTGTATTTATATGTAAAGGCAGGGACCAAATTATATTTCTTAGCATACCTCCTTTGTTAATTGATTAATTTTTGTTTGCTGAAAGTGCAATGTAAAAACGTTTACAACGTACGAAATAAATCCAGCGTAATTTTCTTTAACCACTGCTGATGGACTAAATCCCTGAGGATATTCAGTTATCAGTATTCAGTGCTTCGGTATTTAACAGACTTTTCTAAATTTTTCGTTGATAAATCATAAAATTGTTTAGAAACTAAGGTTCTAGCTCCCTCAAGTTAAGTTGACTGTAGATGAGGTAAGCTACTTTTTAGATCCTTTTTCATCAAATTCTCTTCATGGGTAAAGGTCATGTACATCTTTGGTTTTCAAATGCTTGGTTTTAAGCTTTCCTGATGAAGGTTAATACATGAACAAATTCGGAAACAATTAACAAATACAGCGGTTTTTTTTTATTAGTGTATAACTCACAGTGATTGAAACGAATAAACTGACCATCATTGTCTAATTCTATCGATATCCGATTTCTGTTTTCGTTTTGTCAATCAACAAGACAAGAGATAATACAATTACAAAAAATTCAAAATCAACATAACTATAAATGGTTGGAAATATTTTTATTTCCGTTTAATGAACAGGAATGTTCCGATGCATTATTGATATATAATCATGATATAGTTCTCGAGATCCAGTTTCTTAGAATAAGATTCGGTACTGTAAATACAGAAATTCTCTAGTATTCCTTTTCCGGAAATACTTAACTTTTTAAATTTACATCATATTTAATTCAACAAAATCGTTGACAATTACCCGAAAACACTATATATTTATATATAGATATTACCGTCATTTTCCTCAAACGTCACTATTGCGGTGTGGTTTTCCTCATCAAAGTCTACGCTTATTACTTCGCCACCTCCTGCTTTCCTTGTGTTTTCAAAGTAGAAAGTTAAACCATCTTTTGTTGCACCTTTAGGAATTTTAGACACTCGCAGCATTTTAGACATTGTTGTATCTGTTTCAGAAAAAATTGACAAGTGTATATTGACATTGTCACCTGACAAAAGAAAACCTGTAAAACAAAAAGGCCGAAAAAAATACCTGTTATCGCTTCTCCCTTCAGAAACTGATTAAATCATATCTTACCTCTACAATATCATGGATTTTTTTTTTAAATTAGTAATTTCTTCACAAATTGAAATATACACTAGTTTTCCTCGATAAATTTATTTCAAATAAAAATAATGGTTTTGGATCAATATCTAAATGGTGCCAGAAATCAGTTAAAATGGATTAACCATAAAAAGTCTTTACTGAACATTTGTGTTAATTATTTAGACTATATAGTAAATGTTCTTGGACATTTTGAATGACAAAATTTCTTAATGTTTCTCAAATGGCAGATTAGTTGATTTCAATCTTTGTGTCGAATGTTTATGGTCATTTCATAATGAAACGTTTTTTTTAGTAATTGACATTATTATGATTTCATCTATAAGTTGTAAAGAAGGTATTTTGAAAACGCTATTTATACAGCACTCGTTCTATTTGAGTAGTCAAAATGCGTTGACTGTATATTTCTTTGTTATACACAGTCACTGTCCTGATTTCACTTTTCCTCATGAATATTTGAATAGAAATTGCCGAAATTGTAATTGATTATTCATACGACCTTTTCAACCTGTTCTTGTTTCCAATGTGTACAACGACTCAAACTTATTTCTTTTACAATATTAAGAAAAAATATTTCACTTAAATCATTATGTGTTATGCGTATTGTTGATATTTTAGGTCATTCTCAAACAATTCATCGGGGAGTTTCCTCAATATTTAAATCAAATAATGAAATTAACACATTAAACAACAATTGAAAATGTTTTTTAGATTGCAGTATAAAGACAATAATAGTGCATTGACATGATATATAAACGACACAGCCTCGCTTTCTCCGTTGCTAAGCCTCATCCTTATATCGTTGATATACCAAGTCAATATACTATTATTGTCTATATACCAGTCTTTTTTAAACTAGAGTTTCAAATAGTTTTATGAAATTTTCATAATAAGTTTACATATAGCGATACACTAGTAGGTCAAGGATCTTATAAAAATCGCACAACCAACAAAATGTCGTGATTAATATGAAGAAAGATACATTTGTTTCTTTTAAGTTTTGAATTACATTTAATTCTTATGTTCTTAATTCCTTCCCATATCGACCAGCAGCGCGTGTAAAACAACACGTTTCCGCTATAATCGGAATCATTTAAATTCATACAACAATTTGAGTTCGTCTATTTTATTGTGAATCTGAATACTAAAGCAGATAATTCAGATAAAGTAAATTTTACAATAGAATGTGTATGGAATAAATATGTTCTATTATATAGAAAGAAAACGAGTCCGGTGACCCTTTTTTTCATTTTTTTTTTTGTCAAAGAGCAAATTATACTCTTTGAGTATGTTTGTTTTGTTCATGCATCGTTGACCATGTATTGGAATTTGATGCGACTGTCATACAAGTGAGAGGTCTAGCTAGCTATAAAACAAGGTTCAATCAACCATTTTCTACATTAGAAAATGCCTGTACCAAGTCAGGAATATGACAGTTGTTATCCATTCGTTAGATGTGTTCGGACTTTTGATTTTGCCTTCTGATTTTGGACTTTCCTTTTTGAATATTCCTCGGAGTACAGTATTTTTGTGTTTTTACTTTTAATTAGAGCTATATTCTCATATTTAATCTCAGGATTCTGTGTGCAAAAATTCGTTTAAATACACAATATTAGGTTTTCCATGCACTGTCTATGTAAATTCTAACGATTTTGCACGACCCGTAGAATGAAAATAAACCTAGTGATCCATACTTCTTATTAAATTTTTGAAAAAAACATGATTCAAACTACATTTTGGCAAATTATTAAAATATTCTATGGATTCTATTTTAGATCCCCAGCTACCTTAAATTATCAGATGAATACAAATAGAAATACATCTAACACAGATCGGATATGTTCGTTCAGGTACTAGTACATCCTCATAACAGAATATCACCGAGTACAGATTTGAGAGTACTCGCAGCTACTTACAGCTAGTAAAAAGCCAATAACAACTGTGAGTCTTAAATATTATTGACTAGTAAAATCTTTCCTGGTACAAAATCACTAGTGAAATCATTCCTGGTACAAAATCACTAGTGTAATCATTCCTGGTACAAAATAACTAGTGTAATAATTCTTGGTTCAAAATCACTAGTGTAATCATTACTCATACAAAATTTCTAGTGTAATCATTCCTGGTTCAAAAACAGTTGTATGAACATTCCTTGGATTAAAATACTAGTTTACTTTGTTTATTGTTTACATAAATCAACTATCATCGGAAACCTTTAATTAATTCAAATACCCCTAAAGAATGCCTAACCCCATTCTTAATATGATATTTCCCCTTAAAAAGACTCTCTTTAGAATCTTATGCTGAGTGATAGATATTTTGCACTGGATCCAAAATAAAAACAAACAGTGATTGTTCATTACTTTTGATAAAGAATTATGTGACTCTCGTGATAAATAATGACGAACCTAAAGGCAGTGTATACTTATTCATGATCCTTAATTTCCAAGATCATACTTTTACTTAAACATGCATACATATATGCAATAATAGTTGACTACACAAAAACTTCTTTTCCAAAAAAGCGGCAATTGTTTCGAATATATTTGATAAAAATGTTTTTATGTTATTAATTTTTTCTAAAAGTTTTTTAATTTGAATTAAAATTCTGAAACAATTCCCTAAATAAAAGTATTTTTTCACTATTTCCAATAATTTGCCTACGTCAGTAACTTTGCATACCTGCTATATGTACTTCATTCCTGCCTTTGATTTTAAAGATTTATGCGCAACACATTAAGATTATTCTTATATAATGCGCATGTCTAATACTTGGAATTTATTTTCATTTTTGGAATTGTGTTTTTCCAAAATGTCTCATTAAGAATAATCATTTATATGGTTTTCAAAAAATACTATTCCTAAATATTAAATCACTGGATATTGAGTTCGATTTGAAAAAATATGTATGCATGTAATATCTATATATATATTACAAAATGGGTCATTGTAATACGTAAATTATTATTAAATGTAAGACAAATAGTTCTTGCATAGCTTTTATCAGATGCGCTTAAACAGTATTAAGATGATAACGGTAACTTTTCATTCATTAGTCATATGATAAAATGCATAGAACATATAAAACAAAACAAATATTTTGAGAGACAGAAAGAAAAAGGTAAAAGGTCTATAGCAGTAAACATGCTTGGGAACCCTTCACATATGCAAAGGACGACTAGTAAACTTTGAAAAGATATTTATAACGATAGCTGATTGTTTTAATTTTCAAACTTAAATTTTGTATGATCTTAAGTAAGCGAATATAACATTTGTAAATCAATTGCAACTAAAACTTTTAATTAAAAACACCGTTTTGCAGGTTCTGGATGTTTACTTCTTCAAGTAATAACCTCCTGGTTGCACTTATGCAAGTTCCGAATGCACACATTATCCGGCTGGCGACGTTATTGTCGGTGACCTCAACATTGTCAATAACACTTCACTGCGAAATGTGTATCCCCACTACACTTACCAAAGAGGAAATCCTGGATAATCATAGGTCTGTTCTACGTTCATGTGGACTTTTAACCAAAAATGATGAACTGGATCTTTTAACACTGTACTGGATATCTAAACTTCGTAAGTGGCCCTGTACTTACAGTATATTGTTGGGTCTTCAAACTGCTCCACGAAACTTCTTTATAAATTATTAAAATTTAGCAATCAAAGCCGGGCTTCAAATTTATTGTGAAACTGCCTATCCTGGAGAAACAGATGAGGATACTAAAAAATCCAAAGATCTTTTGGAGTATATACAATCTAATAGTCATCTTGTAAAAGTATTAAAACAGCGGACTTTTCTACACAAATATTCCCCATTCCAAACTAAAAGCTAATTGAAAGAGTTGGTATTGCTTTGGTTTCATAAAAGAAAAGAATGACTAACGTTGATACAAGTATCGTGTCTCAGGGAGGGATACATCATACTTTGTAAAGAATCACTCTGATTCCCAAAAAGAATTCTTCGAAACTGACTTTATCAAGATTTGTGATTTCTTGATTGACCAAATAATAGGTTCGTTTAAATGACACGTTTTTCAACAAACTATCGGCATTCAAATGGGAACCAATTGTGCCCTCTTCTTGTTGACATGTTCCTTTATTTTTATGAATCTGACTATGTACATAAACTTCTTTGGGCGAAACAATAGAAGTAAGCAACATCATTTAACATTACTTTTCGCTATATAGATGATGTTCTCTCACTAAATACTAGTAATTAAAAATTTGGTGACTATGTTGAATGCATCTATCTCATCGATCTAGAGGTAAAAGACACAACAGATACAGTTAAGTATGCCTTACATCTTGACTTACATCTTGAAGTTGACAATGAGGGTAGGTTAAAAACAAAAGAGATGATTCAAATTCCCAATTGATAATTTTCCATTTTTATGTAGCAACTTTCCAACAGAGCCTGTATACGAAGTTTATATCTCCCAAAAGGTAAATTCACAAAAATACTGAACTCAGAGGAAAATCCAATTGGAAAGGTCATAATCACATGGCAAAATAAAATGGCAAAACACATCAAAAACGAATGGACAAGAACTGTCATATTCCTGACTTGGTACGTGCATTTTGAAATGTCTCAACAAATTCCGTTATACAGTAGTGCGTGAACTGAACAGACATAATAAAAATAGTCAAAATATGGGTACAGCAGTCATCATCGGGTAACAATTTTAAGAGAAACTTTTTAACAGAACACATGGGCAATGTTAGCATACAGGGTTAAAAATCAAAGTTTGTAAGAATTAATTTCAGAAATAGCCCGAGATTTAAAATAGTCCAAAAGTTTTATAGAATTTATAAGAATACATAAATCGTTCATTCCACTACGCGATTGAATAATTTTGACGTTTGTGGTTTAACGTATTTTCTAATTCATAATTAAAATCTATTGTAAAAAAAGAAATATATCATAATGAAATTATATCATATTGACGGGATCTTTTAAAAAAAGGGGGACGAAAGATACCTAAGGGACAGTCAAACTCGTAAATCTAAAACAAACTGACAACGCCATGGCTAAAAATGAAAAAGACAAACAGAAAAACAATAGGACACATGACACAACATAGAAAACTAAAGAATAAACAACACGAACCCCACCAAAAACTAGGGGTGATCTCAGGTGCTCCGGAAGGGTAGCCAGGACCTGCTCCACATGCGGCACCCGTCGTGTTGCTTATGTGATTACAAATCCGGTAAATAGTCTAATTCGGTAGGTCAAATTCATGAAAGGGAAGGGGATTGTAGTTACGACGTAAGGAACATATCCGATATCATTTGTGAAACGGTTATTCCATAACGGTCAACCAACTCGTGATGGCGTCCGTAAAATTTACGAAGGGATGATTTCAACTTCACCATTTGGAACTCTTGGTTTAATAGCTTCCTTGTGAGCAGTAACCCTCTATCAAGAAAATCATGATAGGAAATGCAAGCACGGGAATATCGTATCAATTGGGAGATATATACCCCGTATGCAGGTGCTGCTGGAATGTTGCTACTTAGAAATGGAAAGTTCACAATTGGAAAGCTGAAATCATCTCTTTTGTCGTAAAGTTTTGTCTTCAACCGACCCTCATTGTCAATTTCTAGATGTAAGCATCATAAAGTACAGAGTCACGTCAAAAGATTGATACGATATTCAAAGGGCTTATATTTCCTTTCATGATTTCTTTTATAGAGTTTGCTGCTCACTAGGAAGCTATTGAGCAAAGAGTTCCAAATGGTGAAGTTAAAATCATCCCTTCGTACGGACGCCATCACGATTTAGTTGGCCGTTATGGAATATCTGTTTCACAGATGATATGTTCTGTATCGCATGTTGTAACTACAATTCCGTTTCATTTTCACGAATGTGACCTAACGAATTAGACTTTTTACCGGGTTTGTAATAACATGAATAACATGAGTAACACAACGGGTGCCATATGTCGAACAGGATCTGCCTACCCATCCGGAGCACCTGAGATCAATTTTGGTGTTGATTAGTCTTTAGTTTTTTATGTTGTGTCGTTTGTACTGTTATTTTTTTTATTTTTTACTATGGCGTTGTCAGTTTGTCTTCGATCTATGAGTATATTTGTCTGTCTGATATCTAGAATGTACATAGAAAAGTATGTAAATGCCATTACATTTACGTAAATTACATTCTTTTGCATATGATGCTTAGCCGGTTAATATGATGTATACATAAATATTTCTACTTCCGGTTATTATCGCAAATAAAGGCAACAGTAGTATACTGCTGTTCGAAATTCATGAATTAATTAAGAAAAAACAAATTCGGGTAACAAAGGGAAACACATCAAATAACAACGACGCAATAGAAACACTAAGATGCAACTCGCACAGAAACGAACTATAGGATAACAATAGTAATTTTTCCCGACTTGGTACAGGACATTTCAAGAAAAAAAATGGTGGGTTGAACCTAGTATTGTGGCTAGCCAAACCCCCCACTTCAATGGCAAAGTTAAATTTAACACTGAAATGACATGACAAGACTACAAAACAAATAAATTGAATAACATACAGGACAGAGAAACACACAAATAAACAATACAATACATCATTACGACAAAAAATTATCAAAGGTTCCAGGATTTTAATTTAGTACGCCAAACGTACGTTTCGTCTACACAAGACTCATCAGGGACGCTCATATCAAAATATTATAAAGCCAAAAAAGTACAAAGTTGAAGAGCCTTGGAGATCCAAAATTCTGAAAAGTTGTGCCAAATACGACCAAGGTAACCTATGCCTGGGATAAGAAAATTCGTAGTTTTTCGGCAAATCAAATGTTTTGTAAACGGGAAATTTATTAAAATGACCACATAATAGATATTCATGTTAACTACGAAGTGCTGACTACTGGGCTGGTGATACCCTCGGGGACGAAACGTCCACCAGCAGTGACAACGACCCAGTGGTGTAAAAAGTTATCACAGGTACCAGAATTTTAATTAAGTACGCAAGACGTGCGTTTCTTGTACACAAAACTTCATTTGTAACGCTCATATCAAAATATTATCAAGCTAAACAAGTAAAAAGTTGAAGAGCATTGAAGATAAAAAAAAAATAAAAGTTGTGCCAAATACGTCTATGGTAATTTAAGTGCTGACTACTGGGCTAATGATACCCTCGGGGACGAAACGTCCGCCAGCAGTGGCATCGATCCAGTGGTGTGAATGCCTTCAAAAATTCAAAAATTTGTAAACAGTAAATTTATAAGTATAACCATATCAATGACAATTCATGTCAGCACAAAAAGTGCTGACTACTGAGCTAGTTTTTTAACATATTTTTTAATTCGCACGAATTTCCTAAAAGCGAAATTCGGAACCCATAAAAGATTTTTTTCAGTTTTCTTTGCTACGGGAAACAGTTCCCTCAATCATGGCCACACTTAAATCTGTTTTAAAATGTTGCATCTCCATATTGCCAAGAGTGAGGAATAAAAAGCTGAATTAGCTTATAATACTAGTAATACTGCAAACAGGAAAACGTGAACGTGCTGCAACCATAAAGTTTGTCTTCTTACTGTACTTCCGACAACGATACAGGTAGATGGGTATTTGTTGTTGACTATCAATGACCATACCAACATGTAGTGACAATGCAACGTCAATAGAATTGGATTACGCAACGCCAGGTAGTTTCATATTCCGGAAATGGTTTTCCGATATGTGTTTGGCATTTAACATGAACTCTCTCTCTCTTCCTGTTGAACGATTATATAACTTGGCATGTTTTACCATGTTAGTCAATAAATAGACAATATCTCAAGTCGTACATTTGTGTAGTGTTTTTCCTTATTGGCGTGGTTGCAGCGGTGGGACGCAAGTGAACGACAACCTAAATATTATATATCATGGCTAGCTCCACCTAGGCACCGAAGCAGTGGTGCTTAAAACAGATTGAAACTGTGAACACTTTTGAAAACTGACGCCAGAACCTTATATATACATTATCTTTAGACAAAAACTTTGCACCTTTTCTTGTGTTTGGAACAAAATGGGAAAAGAAAACAAAAACAACAATCCACAGGGGGTTTGAAAATTATGGGGAAGAGACCCGGAAGCTAACAGAAAAACGCGACAGCAAACATTTAGCATGCTAGAGCTTATGTTAGGACAGATTGCCAACTACTGCCCAATAATTTCTAGGAACACCATTGTTAAAACTCCACATTGATCGACATTATTTGGCAAACCATCCGCCTACACTATGGTTTTCAGATTACGGATGAACATTTTGTTGACTTTGATGCTATTCATTATGATCCAGGCGAAATACCTGAAGATTTGTACCAACGGTTAATTGCCTTTTTTGAAAACAGTCTGCTAAGAAAAGATATGTGTATAACTCACCATGATGAAGACATTGAGGACGATGAGGTACTATCACTTTCCCAAGACAAAATAATCTTCGTGTGTGCCCCGCTCAAACTTCAAATTATGCCCACTGTGCAAATCAACAGGACGACCAGACCGTCATTTTCTTAGTCAATGCACATACTTACCACAACAAGATCGACAATTTATGGCTAAAGCTCGTGCTGTATCTGAAATTCATGACGTTGATGAATGTGATTTAGATAACCATGATAATAATGCTTCAACCTTTCAAGACCAGTTCCCTATAGCATCTAGCAGAGTTTAGATTCAACCATCACCTTATATCGACGCTTATTATGGCCACAATCCTACAACACTTACCATTGGCAGTGGTGCTTCTGGAAATATGATACGTGCCTCCGCCGCAACCAAACTTAGCGCAAAAATAACCAGCAGCTCACAGTCAGCCCATCAAGCAGATGGATCATCACCTCTAACTGTTGTGGGAGAAACTAGACTTACATTTACGAGAAATTAACACCAGTTGTATTTTGGGGGACTAGTAGTTGAGAACTTAGATTCTGACATCTTGACTGGTATCCCATTTATGGAGAAAAATGATATATCTATTTGTCCCGTACGCCGACAGGTACTTATAGGGAATGATTGTGTTTAAAAGTATGGTTCATCCGCTAACGGGACTTCTAATTACGCTGTGCGCAGAGCACATGTGCCATGAGCACCATCCGACGCCACAACTTTATGGCCAGGAGACTTCATAGATGTAAAAATACCTACAGACATGTTTTCAACTGATGACATATTTTTCATTGAACCTCACAAAAATGATTCTTATGAAAATCTCAATTCTTGGCATGAATCCAGCCTAGTTTCCCAAGTTGCAGGAAACCTACGAATACCTAAACTCACTGATGAATCTCTCGTTTTGAAACGTTATCAACATCTCTGCAATGTACGTTCAACATATTCACCGGATAATATTGACATTAAAAGCCCGGATCGTGCAGTTGCTACTAAATCTCAACTTAATAAGGCTCAAGTACTACATTCCGATCTTGTTGGAGTTGACCCTGATGGTTTATTACAACCTTGTATAAAGGAAAAATTTAAATCTTTACTTAGAAAGTATGACAATGTTTTCAATCCAACGTTTAAAGGCTAAAATGGAGCAGTTGGAGCTCTAGAGGCAAAAGTTAACATGGGACCAGTTCAACCACCACAAAGAAAGGGACGGATACCACAATATTCAAAAACGCAACTAGTTACTTTACAGGAAAAATTCAATGAACTCGAAAACAAAGGAGTGTTTAAAAAACCAGAAGATATAGGTGTAACAGTAGAATATCTTTATCCATCTTTTCTTATCAAAAAGTCAAATGGAGGTTTTCGACTTGTCACAGCCTTTGCTGATGTTGGCCGCTACAGTAAACCTCAACCCTCATTTATGCCAGACGTAGATTCTATACTTCGACAAATTGCGCAGTGGAAACATATTGTAATTTCTGATTTGACTAAATCTTTTTATCAAATACCTTTACATGGGGACTCTATGAGGTACTGTGGTGTCTCAATCCCATTTTGCGGTGAATATGTGAGATCTGCAATGGGGATGCCTGGATCGGAAACAGCATTAGCGGAACTTATTTGCCGTGTACTAGGCCACCTTTTGTAGACGAAACGCGTCTGGCGTATATACTAAATTTAGTCCTGGTATCTATGATGAGTTTATTGTACAAGAAGGAGTCGTAGCAAAAATTGCGGACGATCTATACTGCGGCGACAATTCACCAGAAGAACTTTTCGCTAACTGGGAAAGAGTGTTTAAGCCTTACAGAAGTGTAGCCTCAATTTATCAGCTACAAAAACAATCATTGCACCTAAACAAGCTACACTTCTTGGTTGGATTTGGGAACTTGGATCAATCCGTGCAAGCCCTCACCCAAAGGCTACACTTTCAAACTGTCAGCCTCCAAAGACCGTACGTGCACTTAGATCATTTGTTGGTGCCTACAAAGTGTTGTCTTGTGTAATTAAGAACTCTTCTTGACTTCTGTCACTTCTTGAAAACGCAGTAGCTGGATCTGAGTCAAAAGAAACCATATTATGTACCGAATAGCTTAACTCAGCCTTTACAAGTGCACAAAAAGCACTTTCGACCAATCAATCGATTGCTCTCCCTCGTCATAACGACCAACTCTGGATTGTTACAGACGGAGCTTTAAAATGATGCGGACTTGGAGCTACACTGTACATTAACAGAAACGACACATTTCTCCTTGCTGGATTCTTCAGTGCGAAGCTTAGACAAACTTAACGACAGTGGTTACCATGTGAAATTGAAGCATTATCAATTGCAGCATATATCAAACATTTTAGTCCGTACGTTATTCAATCTTTGTCTACAGCATGTGTTCTAACTGATAGTGAACCATGTGTTCAAGCCTTTGAACAGTTATGGAGAGGTGAATTTTCATCAGTACCTCGGGTTTCTACTTTTCTGTCGACTGCGAGTCGCTTCCAAGTATCTATAAGACATGTTTCTGGATTGGCAATACTACCATCTGACTATTCAAGCCGTAACGCACCCAATTGTGACAATCCTGCCTGTCAAATTTGCAATTTTATACATCTTCAGGAGGAATGCGTTGTGCGTCACGTAACAACTGCAGATATTCTCAACGGAACAGTAAAGCATCCCTTTACAAGCAGGGCAGCATTGTTTGCAAACCAGACCGAATGTTCTGACCTCCGGCGAACGGTTGCTTATTTACAACAGGGAACCAGACCCTCTAAGAAACATTGAAATATAAAGGACATTAAGCGCTACATGAATGTAGCCTCGTTAGCTAACGACGGACTATTAGTAGTAAAAAGAAACCTTCCTTTACACCTTGTCGTGAATTAATAGTTATACCGCGGCAAGTATTAGATGGATTAATTACTTCAATTCACATTAAACTAGACCATCCGCCATGTCACCAGATGAAGTCTATATAACAACGATACTTTTACGCATTAGACATGGACAAGGCTATCGAATCTGTAGCTAGTAGCTGTCATCAGTGTGTTTCATTGTTGAAGACCCAAAAGGTCCGCGAAGAGCAGAATTCAGCAGACCCACCTGAAACTTTTGGTTCTCCATTTGCCGCAGATGTCTTAAAACGTGAGCGTCAGTTAGTTTTTGTTTTACAAGAAAGTGTAACTTTTTACACCTTTACAAAACTATAGATACCGAGTGCCATCATGATTTACGAGATGCAATTATTCAACTGCTTGCTGAAGTCTAACCTCCAGACGGCCCATTTGCTGTTATCAGGACAGACCCTGTGTCTCGTTTTAAAACTCGTCAAAGACGAATCGTTAGCTAGACAACGCATCCCTATAGAATTATGCTGCCCCAAAAATGTAAACAAAAACCCTGTTGCTTAGAAAGCTATTCAGGAACTAGAAGATGGAATACTTCGTTCGAACCTGTCAAGCCCAGTATTAACACCATTAACGCTTTCACGTGTCACACCTCGACTGAATACACGTATTCCAAATCGAGGATTATCCGCACGTGAAATGTGGACACAGAGAGATCAGTTTTCCAATAATCAAATACCACGTGCACTCACCGATCAAAACCTTATTATCGCCCAACACGAACAAAGATTAAAGAATCATCCACACGAAAAGACACAGTGTCCATTAGGCAAATTACCTGTGTGTAATTTTTAGAAATTAGCAACATAGTATATCTACGATGTGACCTCAACAAAACTAAGTCCCGCGATAGATACCGTGTGGTAGCTGTTGATACCCCATGGTTTAATATCCGTAAATTCGTTGGATCTCAATTAAGACAAAATTCTTATCTTGTAAAATGTTCAGATTGCTATAAAGTTGCCTATGAAGTTTCAGAGCTTATAAACGTTCAACGTCTACTACCGCATTCCGACGAGTACGACGATGAAAGAGTGACTGGCATCTCCTCACCTCATCTGTGCCGATCATTTCTAAAGCGATATCCAACCTCCCAACATTGACGTCAGTAATACCGCATTAAAATCCTCAATTAGAAAATGTGGAACATTCTCTCAGTATTAACAGTCCGGACATAAATTTAAGTAAAAATAACTGTACAATGAACACACCAGAGGAAACATGTATTGACTCTCAAGTAAATGAACTAAATTCCTCATCATCCGATTTAATACGTCACTTCCAAAGAAATTCAATGACTATGTTATGGACTGAGTGAGTGCAATGGAGAGATGAATTACTGTATATAGAACAGCTCATTTTTATTTTTGTTTTAATTATTGCATTAAAGGGGCAGAATAATCCCCAACACCAGAGGGCAGTTTACCCTGTGAAGATGTTTATAATTGTATAAAAATAAAGAGAACAAGCGATAACGCAAGGTAGTTTCATATTCTGGAAATGGTTTTCCGGTGCGTGTTTGACATTTAACATGAACTCTCTCTCTTCCTGTAGAACGATTATATGACTTGGCATGTTTTATTACTATGTTAGTCAATAAATAGACAATATCTCAAGTCGTACATTGGTGTAGTGATTTTCCTTATTGGCGCAACGTCATTTGCGAGACATGTAAACGGCCGCAACGTCAACTGCTTATAAAATTTTGAATGCCATTACATAGATTCACGCCAGAAACGTTTTTCATAAACTTAACTGCCAAAGAATCGACTGAAGAAAATATTTAAAGCCCTAAAGTTTCAACCACATAATTGCCAAAACCTATATTATGGGTGGGACCAATGCAAAATCAGAAGGCTTTAAACAAAACAAAACATGTCGAACAGTATTGGTTGTCCTTTCTGAAAATTATTTTGGCCTTTGTGACAGGCAGTCATTGCTTTGGACGGTGCAACATTCATTCAAAAATTAAAAAGAATAATCTAGCGTTGCGTCTCTAAAGTCGGTAACGTAAGGGTACCCAAATTGCACCTATTCAGAAAAAATTGCAACGAAAATCTTGCAAGATTTTCTAGAGACTAAACAATTTGTATTTTTATGATTTGATACTATGCACGTCTTTCAACATAGGTAAACATATTTAGATATACAAACGTTCACAGTATTTATCAACAGATGGCTGTTTACTGAAAAAGCAAAATGTACGAAAACGTCACCATGCGACGTCATCAAAACGTCATCTTTTTAAAATTAGCAAATACTATATATAATAAGTATCCATTTCGTAAAATATAAAGAGTAAGCATGGACTAATATCCAATTGTTCAAAATATTTGAAAAAATTAAACAGAAGTTCGGTTATTAGACTTTTGACGATGTGAATTTAAGCATAGATGCAATTTGGGTACTCCTCATTACAGAATTATTGATAGTTTGGAGGTTGATTCAAACCTATTTTTTTAGAACTCAATATGGATTAAAAATCAAACTGGTGTACCTATACAATAAAGAAGGATAGGGCTACAAAATAAACACAGTATGGACATTTTTTTCTTGATCATAAATAAACGTAGGTGAAAAAACTGTCAAAATAGGTGCAATTTGGGTACCGTCACGTTAAGTATATTATGAACTGTCAAGAAATATTTGAAAAAAGTTCAAACGCGGAAAACTTATGGCCTAATTCAAAACTATTCATTCGTGAATAACTATTTGAGAGACATAAACCAACGACAACCAACGATTAACCGACTCTTGCCTTAAGGTCAAGGAAGGTAAATGGGTTATTTCAAAAAGTTTGGTAAACATTAGTTTTTGGATGCCACTTGGAATTGTTGAACTTTAATAAAATGTGAAAAATATATGCATGTATTTCATATTTTCTGAAAAATTAAGTCATTGCTTTTAAAATAATTTTTGCTAGTTTTTCTATGATTTGACCGTAAAAATGTTTGGATATTAGAATACATGTATATCAGTTTGAAAAACATATAGAAATAAAGAAAATGTACATAATACGCTAATTCCTAGAATAAGAAACATACTGCAAGCAGTGGTTTGTGATAGTACCGGTCGACAAGGTAGCCAACAACCGTTGTATAACAGAAAATACTACATGCAACCATCATAATTACAATCATATAATTACCACTTCCCTGGTTAAGACCTCTCCTAAATATTTGAAGGTCATTATAAAATTGAGAATGGAAAAGGGGAATGTGTGAAAGAGACAACAACCCAACCAAAGAGCAGACATCAGCCGAAGGTCATCAAAGGGTCTTCAATACAGCGGGAAACTCCCAAACACGAGGCGTGCTTTAGCTGGCTGATAAAAAGATGCATACCAGTGTAGTGATAATGGACGTCATACTTAACTCCGCAATATACACAAGAAACTAAAATTAAAAATTATACAAGATCAACAAAGGCCAGAGGCTCCTGACTTGGGACAGGCGCAAAAAAAAATCCGGCGGGGTAACGAATGTTTTTTGAGATTTCAACCCCCCCGGTCTAATACCTCTATCCAATGTCGAAAAACAATAATACTCACAGTAAAACTCAGTTCAAAAGCAGTTCGAGTCCAATGTCAGAATAGGCAGTGTTCCCTTATGTATTAAGATAATTTTGGTCATAGTTCGAGAACTTCGTTTTGACACAAGAAGAAAAAAATGGATTTCGTTGTTAGCAAGAACAACAAGTATAGAACAGATGAAATTACAAGAAAGAAATATAACAGATGTGTGGTATATAAATACAAGAACAGATAATAATTCATTGTTGCACGTTTTAGTTTAAAATAATTCATTCAATACCAAAAATGTATGTACAACTGGCTAAGATGTTTGTATCATAATTAAAACAAGAATGTGTCCATAGCTCAAGGATGTCCATACTGCACTTTCACTTTATATATTCAGTGGATCGTGAAATTGTTGTCAAAGCTCTAATATGGCATTTCAATTAAAAGGATCATATCATAACATACATGTGTAAGTTTCAAGTTGATTGAACTTCGACTTCAGCAAAAACTACCCTGACTAAAAACTTTAACCAAAAACTTTAACCTGAAGTAGGATAGACGGACGGACGGACGAACGGACGCATAGACCAGAAAACATACTGCTC
Organism: Mytilus edulis; assembly: GCA_019925275.1. NCBI lineage: Eukaryota > Metazoa > Mollusca > Bivalvia > Mytilida > Mytilidae > Mytilus > Mytilus edulis. The sequence continues at coordinate 33,775,882 of CM034361.1, read as the reverse complement.
ATAAATCGGGCAATATAAATAGGGCATAAAAACAACTTCAACCTTTAATTTACCTATACACATTCGGAGCAAATGCAATACAAAAGTGAAGAAAAAAAATGAAATGCAGATCGGCGAAAATGCAAAAAGTAGAGTTAAAAATTTATATTTTATCAATGTTATAAGAATGAGGGTTGAATATAGTATAATATCTTTTGTTGTCATTTGTGTTTCACTTCCACTAGTTATCAAGTTTATAGTCAGGAATGTAACAGTTGTTATCCATTCGTTTGATGTGTTTGAGGTTTTGGTTTTGTAATTTGATTACGGACTTTCCGCTTTGCATTTTCCTTGGAATTCGTTTTTTTTTTTTGTTATCTCACTTTTTACACTTTTCAAAGCCTATATTTTTCCCACACAACTGTAATGCTGTTTTGAATACATAAACATTGTTTTTGGAAATTATTTTTTTAATAAGTTAAAATCTATAAAAATGTTCAAATATTCATTCAGAAGATATTAGAATTTTGGAAATTTTTATCTATTCTTCGACGGAAACGGGTGTTGGGATAGACGACTTTCCGAAAATATGTATTATCTAAGACTCTTAAGTAGTTCAAAATATAATGTGTATCCATTGTCTTATAGACAATGCTATCTGGTCTGTGTCATTTAACCTAATTGGTGCAATTGTATTATTATACCGACTGTCTGATAAATTTGTAACCTTGTCTCTTTAAAGAAATGCGTCATATTTTGAGAAAATATACAGATATTCTTACAACGAAAATCTATAGATATATATCAGACAACAGCTTTACATTGATTATAGTTTTAACTTTAAACAATAGAACTTTATGGTACGATCATTACCATCAAATTAAGAGATTTTGTAGATATTGCATAGAGACATAATTTGCATACCAGTCATATAAACATTTCAAAACTATTATTGGAATGTGTTGTTACAAGAAATTTGTAGAAAAATATTGTCTATTTGTAACCTCACATTTTACATTGTATTGGTATCCCATACTTAAAATATAAATTAAAAACCACTGAAATGCGACAAAATCATATGCTATGGCCCCATTTAGTTATAGTACCAAACTTATACACGATATACCATAAAACAATATCTCACAGGCGATTGTATTTTACCAAGGTTCAAAAATTCTATAAACAAGGATAGAAACACAGAAGGATTCCCATGAAATCAAAACGGATTGAGACGGTATGCAAAATAGCATTGTCTTTTATGGGAATGAAGATACAAATTCAAATATTTTGAAACTTCAAATTTATTTATAATCCGCTTTCAGAAAACTATTCCGGTTCAGAAAGATCTAAGACCGTAAAAAGAAGGTAAAACAGCATAATACCCGCTTCAATGAAAATTCAAAACAGTTTTATCGAACCTGGTTTTATAGCAGGATAAACTTTTCACTTGTTTGATAGTCGCATGGAATTCCATTGTGTTAAAACAATGTTTGAGCAAAACAAACAAGCATAAAAAGTAAAATTGTCAAAATTGGGGTAAAGCAGTCAACATTGTATTACAATCTTTCTCACTTTAAATACATTATACAAAAAGTTACTATTTAAAAAAAAATAAAAAATAATATGGACACTCTATATACAAAGTGCGTGAGTAAAAATTAAAGAAACGTCGCACGCTACTGGTGTTACTTTGGTGAAATCACGGACAAGACACATTAATCTTGTTAATTTTCAAACATAAACAATGATATTATAAAGTGTTGTATATCATTTTAAAGCTTTCAGATTATTGCAATTTTGTATATGTAACAAACTATTTTCATTACTTAGAACTCAATAAAACCTTTATTTTGCAATATGATTTCCTTGTCCCGCGTTACACTTTTAGTTTTGTGAAGTTCTGAATACCGTAAAAAAAACATATAATCTTTTTTACCAAACGATATAAAAGTTTGTCTAGATCAAGTAATTTATAAGTGGGCGATGACGTAATGTCGATTTCTCTCTCTCGAAAAGACGGAAATATAAGAAAAAGGGATCAAGATGATACAAATTATGTGTCCCATGCACGAAAGTTTGCCGTATTTTTTTTTAAATTGTCCCAAAAAGGGAATTCCAGAGCAATCCCCATGTCGAAAGTAAATAATTCTTAAATACTAGTATTTTGTACAAAGATCACACTTTCGCATCATGCAATAATCCGGAAATTTTAAAACAAATTCTTTTTATTCGAGTTGATTAGCAATGTCCGACATTTTGTCCCCTTCAAACCAAATTAAACGTAGGGTTACGTTTTCTGTGTTTTCATGATGTTTACTTAAGGTCAAGTGACAGTAAATGGGCTATGTCACAGATTTCAGTAAAATTTTGCATACAACTCTGGCTCGATGAACTTCAACTAAAAATCGAAATAATGATGCATTTATCTCATTTATCATTTAAATTATTACTGATTGAATTCTTACAAAATTGGTGAGCATTTGTATAGAAAGCACATAAAATCGTCATAAAACCTTCTAAAATTTGTCTTAAAATCGCAAAATCTCTAATTCTACTCCATAGATTTTTCTTAAAAAACTATATGTTGTTGATACATAAATTACCGTTATAATGATATAAAATAAAGATAGGGTCACCGACTTCGTTTTTACGGTATACATCATTCAATGTTGTGTTCTTTGTGAAAAAATCCTATAAAACGTCAAAATAATCGTAACGTCGCCGTGTTGCCGGCCGTAAAACGTTGATTTTTGACGTTTTTCACTACCAACAAGGTGAAAAAATGATTTTTAGACAACAAACGAAGTCGGTGACCCTATCTTTATTTTGCATCATTATAACGGAATTTTGTGTGTCAACAACATACAGTTTTTAAAGAAAAATCTATGGAGTAGAATAAAAGATATGGCGATTTTAAGACAAATTTTGTATGTTTTTTCGCTGATTTTAAGTGCTTTCTATACAAATATTCACCCATATTAAAAGAAATCAATCTGCAATATTTCAGATAATAAAAGAGATAAATGCATTATTTTTTCGATTGTCAGTTGTAGTTCACCGAGCCAAGATTGTATGCAAAATTTGAGCAAAATCTGCGACATAGCTCATTTACTGTTCCTTGACCTTAATACACTGCCATTCGCTACATAAATTTTGTTATAATGGATAAAAGTACAAAAATTGATCTCTATTTTGATATTAAATTCCCATAAATTAAATCTAATATACAATATATCAGATAAAACTAAAATGTCCGATGCAATGTCCCCACATACGATTTTGACGTTATTTAATCAAATATGCTTCTAACGTTCCGTCTAATTGTCATGATTGCGATTTTCACAGACGATTTGGAATACGGCTGTTTTATTTTGTTGCTTAATAGGAAAACTTTAAAATTAATGTTTTATTTTGAAGCTCTTCCGATTCACAAAGAAGGGGTGGGGAGAGAGATTTCCTCGCGGAACTGAAGTGTTTTCCGGACTATATATAGTCGGATCCGCTATAATACAAATTATTACAAAAAAACAGCTATAATAATTGTTCCCGCTAATTCCCGTGCATATATTTGTGCAGAACTGCCATGCTAGATATGCCGTAGTTCTTTTGCCTTGACCTTCTGGAGTGCAAAAATGAGTGCATTTGCAGTGCATGGTTTATCCATAAAAAAAAAGAAATCGATTGCCCTAATAATTAAAATGTATAAAATTAAATGGTTGCAATTCAAGTAACTTTTTTATTTTTAATTTGTTAATAAAACTAAAGCTTAACATCTTTTATCTAAGAAAAAATCCTTTCTTATGGAAAAAAATCAATCCTTTAAAATTTATTGTAAAAAGCAATCTGAACAACATGGATTCCAACGTTTTTATTTTGTCTTACGTCTTTGAGTGTGTAACGTTAGGTGACACCAGTATCGTGCGACGTTTCAAAGATAAGAATACACAAAGAATAATAGAACAATAACAACATGGTGGGTTGTATAACTACCAAGCCACTCCATAAGTGTATTACCATATGTAATTTACTAAACAGCAAAGATTGAAAACATACAAGGCAAATAAAACACTATAACACGTAATTACGATGGTAAATACGCCAGTACCCAGAATCTATACTTCAATAGATATAGGAAGATGTGGTGTGAGTGCCAATGAGACAACTCTCTATCCAAATAACAATTTAAAAAATAAACCATTATAGGTTAAAGTACGGCCTTCAACACGGATCCTTGGCTCACACCGAACAACAAGATATAAAGGGCCCCAAAATTACTAGTGTAAAACCATTCAAACGTGAAAACCAACGGTCTAATCTATATAAACAAAACGAGAAACAAGAAACACGTATATATTACATAAACAAACGACAACTACTGTACATCAGATTCCTGACTTAGGACAGGTGCAAACATTTGCAGCGGGATTAAACGTTTTAATGGATTCAAGACCATAATGTATTACTTGTGAAATTGATAGGGATTTTTTTTTCAACAAGATCTTGATATCTTGTGATGGTTTTGTATAAAACAATTTGAGACATGCTTTGTCGTAACTTACCCTGATTCGTCAATCTTCTTAGCAAACACTGGTGACATTTTATAAAGTTTCATTAGCAGCTGCAAGTTGGGAGATTTTTTTTATCCAATATGAGATGTGTAATACTGTAAATTGTTTCAAGGACAACATATACATGATATATGTGCGTTTCAGCAATAAGGTTTATTGACAATTTGTATGTATTAATATGGAAACCAAATACGACCCTTTTACATCAGACTTGTTACACTATGGTCACGTCCCAAAATTGCATCCTTTTCAAATGATTTGTTTTATTGGGGATTACCTAAGTGCTCATTTATACCAAACTCCTTTACAAGACACTCGTAGTAGTACAATTCACAAACAAACAAAATATTTTATATGACAGAAACAACAACATATGTATCGTGAAAAGATGATAGACATTTCACAACTTCTTTATCTCTAAACTTTGGTCGACCCTTCACACAGTTTTTCAAGTTATGAATTCGCCTTTTTATTAGAGACCTGATTTTCCCCTTTCTGCCAAAGTGTCTAGTCCAACAAAATGACAATGATACATAGATTGACAAAGGACTGCTAGCAGCTAATTACTACGAATTTGTAACCTTAACTTAGCAAAAATCCTATAAAGTATCGTAATATCGGCCTCTAGTTAGTGTTCTAAACATTATCTTTTAGTACTTTTATCCAGTTCTTGAACTACATGCAATACCTCAGAGCTTCTTTTTATCTTGATTAAGCACAGAAAAAAACAAAATTAACTATGTTTGGAATTTGAAAATCATTTAGATGTTGCAGATAAAAACGTAACTTTGATGGTGCATTTTTTTAGACTACATCTTTTAGTATTGACCATCTACAACTCGCATCCAAACAATCTTAGTAAATAAAGGTTTTCCTAATCAACTAAAAGGTGGTTTAAATAGATCTGATTGCAAGTGTTTTCATTGCAACTCATATAAAGCCTTCCTTGTACCGAGGGAGACATATATGTTTAATATACTTTCTGAAAGAGTCTTGAGATGAAGTTGGAAACATCCACCCTGTTGATTAGTGAATAGTTGAATTAAAATAGACTTGACACGAATTCTCTATGCATTGACTGTTTTGTTGCGTCTGTGAACTCCGTCTCAATAATGACCACATTTCGCTGCATTTGGATAGCATTGTTATATACTTTTTGGAACTTTTGAATCATAATTCTTCATCTTTTGTATAAGCCTTGGATTTCAAATATTTTGGCCACGAGCATCACTGAAGAGACATGTATTGCCGAAATGCGCATCTGGTGCAGAAAAATTGGTACCGTTAATGTTATTATATATTATGCACAAAATCAATTCATATATTAGATTCTGATTTCCGGGGTTAATTTCAAATAAGTAAGTTCGAATCATTAGCTCCTTGTTTCCAGGGTTAATGGATGTTCGTACTATTCAATTGAGTATATAGGGTCTACTATCTAAGAACATTCATTATGTCTCAAAATGCTAGAATATATAATTATGTTTGACATAAAGTTGACACTTTTCAGAACAAATATATTGTTTGAAGTTAATAGTTGTGATGTAATTAATCTATTACATACTGCCAAAAGCCTTAAATCGTTTTGTCTTTCTGATCATCCAGAACGGCGTTTTACGTTTCCGCAAATTGGCATTACTTTTCCGCGAAAAAAAGATGACGTTTCCGGGAAAAAAAGTTTACGTTTCCGCAAATAAATATCTTACTTTTCCGGAAAAAAAGTAACTATTCCGGAAAAAATTATTTATTACTTTTCCGCAAATAATTAAGGAATACCTATTGATCGAAAGCAAAGCTATAATGAAAAATAAATATGTATTAAGTTAAAGGTCATCATAATATGTAAGTAAAATACATCATTAAAATTTATGAAAACATATGTTCAAAAATATCTTGAAGTCAGTTCTTGCAGAATATTTGTAGCCAACACGTCGTATACAAAGTCTATAGTAGCACATTCACCGTTTACAAGTTTTGTATTTTGTTCAGGAAGGAAGTCCATCTTCTCCTTTTCATATTTCCGAACGGGTGCTTTTATAGTTAGAGTTCTCATCTTTATGTAAGATGTTGTCTTCAGTTTCAATAACACATCGACAAAGACAAATATGGTAGGATGGCTAGCGTAAAACTGCTCGTTCAGGTAGGCACGAAAAGACTCGAAACCATTTGTTGTTCTCTTTTCCTCGGGGTCAGGAGGTGACGCCCAAATGGTTGGTGGAAATCTCAATTGCCATCTATTAAAATAAAATTCCAATATATTATCGGAAGACCTCATGCATTTATCGTCAGATGAATCATCGGCAATTAATTCATCAAAGCATTCTTCAATCATGTCAGTTGGCAAGTAAGCCAAACCAAAGATTTTTCAATGAAGTTTAACTAATGCTTACCCGAGTCAACTATTTATATCTAGTAAATTGTAGCTATACTAAGATCAGAACATTTTCTTTATTAAAAAAAAATAAAAAAAAAATATCATATATGTACATTCAAATCTTTATAATTTACCAGGTAAATTTGCGGAAAAGTAATAAATACAAATTGCGGAAACATATACTTTAAATTTGCGGAAACGTAGTATTGGGACTTTGAAAAATTAGCGGAAATGCAAAAAAAAAATGGATTAAACAATGTAAATCATATTTCTCCGTTTAATTTGATAAAATTATCCTGAATGTTTACCAGTCTAATACTGTTATTAATGTTTTTAATATTGTATTAATCGGTATGCATATTGATATTATCAAACCTTGATGTTTTTATCAAGCCAAAATATTATTGCTATACTTTGTATACATGTACATATTGCATGAACATTCAGGGTATACATTCAATAGATTATATTTTTGGCATAGCACAAGTTCATGCTTTTCTATAACTGTTGATGAAATATTCACAATAAATGCAACTGACCTTGTTGTTGAAATCAACACTATAAACTGCGTTTGTTGAGATTGATATTGTAAAAAAACATTAATGGAATCAATTTACAGTACCAGATGCGACATTTCAAGGCCATTTTAAGTTGTGTGTATATTTTATGATAAATTATTCATAACAGGACATTTTTCTCATGAGTTGTTTTATCAGCTGTTGAGGCTTTTCAATACTTAGAACTCTGATGTGATTTCTGTTTTAAGCGATTTCTATTTTTGAAGAAAAGTATTGTTAAAAATGTTGCCAACACAGGATTAATCATCCAATTTTGCGTAAGCAATTGCGTTAAAACTCGCGTTAACATACTTGTGAAGAAAAGAAGTCCATCGACCGTCATACCAGTTAACGGTAGTAATGAAACAAGCTTTTATCCACCATATTCTAAATAAGAAAATACATGCACCATGTCAGCAATGTAACAGTTGTTATCCATTCGTTTGATGTGTTTGAGGTTTTGGTTTTGTAATTTGATTAGGGACTTTCCGCTTTGCATTTTCCTTGGAATTTTTTTTATCTCACTTTTTACACTTTTTGAAGCCTCATTTTTCTCACACAACTGTAATGCTGTTTTGAATACATAAACATTATTTTTGGAAATTATTTTTTTAATAAGTTAAAATCTATAAAACAGTTCAAATATTCATCCAGAAGATATTAGAATTTTGGGAATTTTTATCTATTCTTCGACGGAAACGGGTGTTGGGATAGACGACTTTCCGAAAATATGTATTATCTAAGACTCTTAAGTAGTTCAAAATATAATGTGTATCCATTGTCTTATAGACAATGCTATCTGGTCTATGTCATTTAACTTAATTGGTGCAATTGTACTAGTATACCGGCTTGACTGAATAAATACAGTACTCAAACGTGTTAAAATATTGTTCGAAAAGCGCATGTCTGATATCAGGAATTTACGTTTATAACCAAGTAATTAATGTAAGGACAGATTTTTTCAAAATGAATTTTCTGTAAATGTGTAACCTTGTCTCTTTGAAGAAATGCGTCATAGTTTGAGAAAATAAACAGATATTCTTACAACGAAATCTATAAATATATACCAGGTTTACATTGTTTATAGTTCGAACTTTAAACCATAAAACTTTATGTTTTTTAATTATGGTTCGATCTTTAACATCAAATTTGGAGATTTGTTAGATATTGCAAAGAGTCATAATTTGAATACCAGTCATATGAACCTACTTGTCAATAATTTTTCAAACCATTATTGGATACGATTGCCATTGTTTTCATTGATACATGTATATGTATTATTTTCAAAAATAATTCAGCTGCACGTCTAAAATACTCGTAAAATGTAAATAACGTAATCTAAATAGTTATTCAACTTTAAAAAAATAACCAATCCTCAAAACAAGTGTATGAACAATGTACTTATTGTGTTTTATTTTTGTACTTTCAATTCCAAGTTGACTTTCCACGGCAGTCACTTCGTACCTTATCACTTATTTTCTTACGTGAATTCTAGGTGGAAACCTATTTCTAACTCTTTAAATATTTAATTTACTTTGGGTCACTGGGCACCGTACACATTCCCCTGTTTAAATTGCGATCAGTTTTAATTTAATACGACGTATACCGACAGAACGAGTTAATTTGTCTCGACGTATCGTCGTCGTATCGTAGTTTGACGAAAGTTATTTACGGAAGGGAGACAACTCGAAGCGATAATATGGAAGACTCCATTTTGGTTGAACGGGTGTTCTAGTTACACCTTTACGTTGTGGACTACATTTATTTTAATTTAAATGGTCATATGATTTTAAATTATGTAACAACAATAACCTTAATAGCAGACAGACATAGAAAGAATCTCGTGAGTTTCAAATTAATCTATGGAGCGGAGAATCCAGAATATGATACCCCTTCAAGTAAAGAAAACTATATGCATGATCATAATAACCTAAACAAATCCTAGACATGTGATTTGTAGCAAGGACGTATATCAAATATCAAGTTCATAACGGTGACATATAAGAAACTCCACTTCAGTTCATATATGACAGAAAGTGATTAATCGATCGGAATTCAGAGAACTCTCACATGTTATCAAAACTGGGGAATTACCTCTGACGTGTTTCTAAATTTATAAAAAAAAACAAAAAAAAACCCACTAAATATGAATACTGCTGAATTCTGATTTAATGTGTTGTTAAAAACACGCATACAAGTCAAGGGAAATATCGAAACAGGATTATGCGATGTTTCTTGATGTTTGGAATAAAACAGTTGTCGTGAGGGCATGAACCTGCGTCAATGGTTTAAGACGTCTTCAGATTTCTTAAAAGCAATCGTATCCCAAAAACCACAGAAATGCGACAAAATCATATGTTATGGGCAGCATTGGGGTAATTGAAAATGTAATGTTAATTGAGTGTAATGTATTACAATTTTCCATATAATTGAATGTAATGTGTAATTGAGCATTTTTTTATATTTTTTTTAATTACATGTAATGGTAATTTAATTAATTACAATGAAAAGCATGTATAATGCTCAATTACTTTTGAATTATATTTTAATTACATGTTCTTTCAATGATAAGGATTTATGTTTAATAATATAAATTGTAAAATTATATTTGTTGTTTAAATATTGACATCACTTACTTTTTTAATGTATGAAGATGTAATTTATTCTGAAGTTTTTATATCATTTATTTGGCATACAGATTAATGTGAGAATCATATATAATGTTGTTCAGTTTTTAAGAAAGATCGTTAACTAAAAAGATTTAAATAATCACCTTGTAAATTAAACAAAATGTGTGAAAAATCTTTCTTAGACAGTTTATTAATAGTAGAAGTACAAAACTTGTACACGGTATACCATAAAACAAAATCTCAGAGGCGATTGTATTTTACCAAGGTTAAAACATTCTACAAACAAGGATAGGAACACAGAGAGACTACCAAGAAATCCAAACGGAGTGAGACATACCGGTATGCAAAATAGCATTGTCATTGAAGATACAAACACAAAGCGTTTAAATAAAATAAGGCACAATCGCTAAATGTGCATATCAAAAGACTATTCTAGTACAGAAAGATCTGAGACCGTATAAAATTTTTGTTATAGAAGAATAAACTTTTCACTTGTTTAACAGTCGCATCGAATTCCATTACTAGTATATTGAAAACAATGTTTGAGTAAAACAAACAAATATAATAAGTAAAATTATAATCTTTCTCACTTTAAATACGTTATAAAAATATTAACTATTTCAACAAAGAAAACAAAATGGAATTTATGTTCTTATTCAATACTTCACACGAACATAAAGCATTTATAATGTAAAACTCAACACAGTTTTTGGTTATCAGCTCGCCCCGACAGCACAGAAAGCTTATTTTATTATAAACTATAAACAAATGTCCAAAATGAATTTGCTGTCATTGACCGCTGCCATCACATATTAACACAATCTACAATAGAAAAAATATTCTATAAGTTGAAGAAAGATATCTTTACAGTTATACATACATGTAAATTATCAACTATTTTTACATAACATACTATTTACATCTCTATGAAGTCTTAAAAAGGGTGGGTGGGTGGGAAACAAACCTTTACTGTCGAATGGGCGAACCTCGAATGACAATTCTAGTCTTTCTTCTTATAATTTTAGCGCTAAAATTATAGCATGAAGTTATCATGATTGATATTACTAAAACCGGTAATAACTTACTGATTGTCCAATCAAATTAAACATCCACATGTTTTGATTTAAACACACGTGTTTAAAGTGAACAAATTATTCAAATTTTAAAGTAAATTTGGATTTTATTAGATAAATACTTACCATCATAAATTCTGAGTGTAACCCCAATTGCGTCATAGGTCAGATGGAAAATCCCAACTAAAAATAAACGTACTCTCACTGGTCCGGACATATACCCCTTTTTGCCCATATTCTTCCATTCAATTTCCTCAAGACAGAAACATAAGGAAAGGGGATGAAGGGGAGGTGGGTGGGACCTATAATTTATGATGGTAAGTATTTATCTAATAAAATCCAAATTTACTTTAAAATTTGAATATTTTATAGCTATAAATACGTTACCATCATAAATTCTGAGTAACAGAATCTAACGTAAAGCTGAATCCCCTGTAACAGAAGAAACAGGAGGAAAGTTCAATCTTTGTGCTGAAACTATAGGTCCAAGAGAGTATAAACGCTCGGCAAAAGTAGCCATAGATTGGAGGTAGTGAGATATAAAAGAGTTCTCATTTCTCCAGAAACCTGCAGACAGTACCTCTTCTAAAGATGCACTGTTAAACAGAGCCCAGGATGTAGAGATACCCCTAACATCATGAGCTTTAACATTAAAACTATTTAAAAGTTCTGCCTTAGAAGAACCATAAGCTAAAGATATGCATTTGCATATCCAAGTAGAAATAGTTTTAACAGAAAGATCTGAGATTCCTTTTTTAATAGGAATAAAGAGTCTTGAGTTAGAAACAGAACGTAAACTACACGTTCTTTCCAGATAAATAGAAAGGATTCTTACTGGACATAAAAGTACAGAAATAGAATCGCTAGGGAGTGCGGGAATCACAACTGGTTCTGCACCCTTATCTGGAATCTGATTCTTTGCCAAAAAAGCAGGATCCGTTAAAAGAGTAACAGAAGATTTATCCCTGTTAAATCGAAGGCAAGCATCAGAAATAGAGAAGGCATGGATTTCACTCCTTCTCCGTCCAGAAGCCAAAGCTAAAAGAAAACAGCATTTATAGGAAAGAAACCTTAAATCTATTGTTTCTGCTGGTTCAAAAGGAGGAAGTTTTAAAAAGGATAAAACTAGTCCAAGGTCCCACTTAGGAACTAAAGTTTTTTGTCTTGGTCTTTCAAGACTAAAACTACGAACCAAAAGAGAAATATGCTCATTGATTCCAAAATCTGGGCCACCAGAAATATGAATAGTTCTTGAGATAGCTGATCTATATCCCTTAATAGTAGAGGGACATAATCCTTTGGATTCAAAAAGAAAAACTAGAAAGTCTGCTAATTGTTATACAGTGACTTGGAAAGGATCAATTTCCCGCTCACTACACCAATCTGAGAAGATTGACCATTTTGCATCATAGACAATGCTAGTGGAGTCTCTGACAGACTTTGTGAGATGCTTGGTTGCTCCTTCAGAAAAACCTCTCTTTCTGAGGCTAACCCTGAGAGAAGCCAGGCGTGTAGATGAAGTTTTTCTGGATTTTGATAAAGAACCTTGCCCTTGATTTGAGACAGAAGGTCTGGTCTCAGAGGTAGAACTAGAGGATAAGCACATGATAGGCGCAGAAGGTCTGGAAACCAAGACTGTTTTGGCCATGCTGGAGCAATAACTATGATCTTGCAATTTTCCCCTGCTATTTTCTGAAGTACTGGGGAGAGAAACCTGAAAGGAGGGAAGGCGTACCCGAACATTCCTTTCCAAGATAGGCTCATTGCGTCTACCGCAAAAGAGTTTGGATCTGGAACCGGAGACACAAATGTTAGAAGTTTGTGATTGAGACTGGTCGCAAACAGATCTATCTGAGGTGACCCCCAATGAAGAGTCACAGCTTTGAAAACTACTTGAAGTAGTTCCCACTCCGTGTTTACTGGAGCAAGGGATCTGGATAGAGTGTCGGCTAGAATATTGAGGTGCCCCGCAATATGTCTCACCACTAGATGAACCTGGAGTTGAAAACACAGAAGGAGAATGTCTCTGGCTATCTGATAAAGAGAAGGTGAATGAGTTCCTCCCTGATTCTTGAGATAAGCTACAACTGTTGTGTTGTCCGTGGCCAGAATGACAGACTGATTCTTTAGAGACATTAGGAAATGATTCAGTGCAAACAGAACTGCTTTCATTTCCAATACATTGATATGCTCTTCCAAAAGATCTGGACTCCAGACTCCCGAGATTGTAAGCCCCTCCAGATATGCTCCCCAACCGAGGGTGGAGGCATCTGTGAATAATGTTAGACTGGGAACTTGAGGGGACAGACATAGGCCCCTCATTACATTTTCCCGTACTAACCACCATTGAAGGTGTGGAAATAAAGGCTGAGTGATTGGAATCAATGCTTCCCATTCTTGTGAAGCTGCAATCCATAACTTGTGCAGATAAAACTGAAGCGGACGAATGTGAAGTCGTCCCAATGGAATTACATCTGCCAGAGAGTTCAATAGACCCAGAAGTTGCAAGAATTGACGTGCTGTGACTGATTGAACCGTCAGGAATAAATGTATTTTCTGACATAGTTTTGTAAATTTCTCCTCTGGTGGGAGGACTAGGCCTACACTGGTTAGGAAATGTTCTCCCAGGAAAACAAAGTCTTGAGACGGAATTATCTCTGACTTTTTCCAAGAGATAAGGAAGCCTAGGGACAGAAAACAATTGATGACCAAATCTGTCTGAACCCTCAATTTGATTGGGCAAAATTCCTTGAGAAGGGAATCGTCCAGATAGGAATGAATCTGAATAGACAGGGAATGTAGGTGAGCTATAGCTGCCTGCATGATTTTGGTAAAAGCCAAAGGGGCTGTAGACAGGCCAAAAGGGAGAGCCTTGAACTGGAAAACTTTGTTGTTCCAAACGAAGCGAAGGTATTTCCTGTAAGTTTTGGAAATGGGAATGTGGAAATACGCGTCTGAAAGATCCAGAGAAGTAGTCCACATTCCTGGAAGGATTGAAGCCCTGATGGATCTGTTTGTTTCCATTTTGAAGTGGGGAACAATAAGAAATTTGTTCAGAATAGATAGGTCTATGACTGGCCTCATTCCTCCAGTCTTCTTTGGAACCAGAAAAAGACGGGAATAAAATCCCGGAGACAGAGTTAAGATCGACACCTCCTCTATTGCAGCTTTTTGTAACATAGTGTCCACTTCTACTGATAGAAGTTGACACTTGACTGGGTCTTGAGTATGAGACAAACTTATTGGAACTGCAGACAGAGGAGGTGGGTTCTTGAACTGAAGTGTTAATCCCCCTCGAATTATTGACAGCACATAAAAGTCTGAGGTAATTTTCTTCCACTGATTTAGGAAAAAACTTAACCTCCCCCCTACTGGTATTGATTTTTGAGGAACTTGTTGTAAATTTTCCCCTGGTGAAGCTGTCAATAACGTACGAGGGGGCAAGAACCTAGGTACTAGACCCAGGTTTCTTGGAACCCTTAAAACCACCAGAAGGCTTACCTGAGCTTTTTCCTGAGTTATTGGGTTTGTTCTGCGGTTTGCCGTAGTTATTCTTCCTTTTCTTAGCAGAAGAAGGAGGACCACCTGAAGCAGAAGTACTAGCAGAACTAGATGTAGCATTAACCGACCTCTTGCCATTAGTAACTTGTACACTAACTTTGACTGGAGGAGGGTTTTTGCTGAGTTCCTCTTGAACCCGCTGTAAGGGTAAACCAAACATCTTGTCAGAGAGTGGAGATTTCAGTAAAGAATCTTTCAAAGGCTCAGCAATAGAAATGTTTTCAAGAAAATCTGCTCTTTTAGATAGGGTGCAATTAGCAATAGAACCCATTAAAAGCAACTGAGATGAACCTAAAGCTTTATCCAGTTGAAATAAGAAGGATCGTACTTCTGCTGGAACAACCGAATCTTCGCTGTTAAGCAAATGTCCGGTTGCAGCTAGAAAATGTTCGGCTGTGCCAAGAACTTGAGAAGCACTACGAAGGAGATTCTCAGTCTTTGACCAAACAGGTTGAGTGAGAGGAAGACCATATACTGGCTTTTTTCCCAATAAAGATGACATAGATTTGTCACAACTGGGAACAAGTCTACCCAGTGAAGAATCAAAGATATCAAAATCCTTGTACTTAACCTGATCAGAAAAGGATGACATTCCAAATCCTGTGATATTGTTATTAGCAACCTTTTCACTAGCAGAATTAGCGATACCTTCATTAATAAATTGTAAAGCAAAAGCCATATGGCCAGATTCAGGAAAAGAATTGTGAGAAGTCACAGTATCCTGAGAAATACCACAGGAAGCTTCAAAGGTTGAAGAAGGTTTCTTCGGCTTGGAAGGAGAGGCAAAAGGGATATGTGCTTCATCCCTCATCAAGGTATACACCTTATCCCTAAGATCCTTCAAGGAAGGAGGATCCTCAGTCTCCTTGGTGGGAGGTTGTTGAGCTGACTTAGAAGAAGGCTCAGGGGCCGTCTTCGATACCTTGGGAGAAGAAGAACTTTCAACATCCTCATCAGTGAGGAAAGCCCTTTCATGACTCCCAGGGGAAACAGAAAGCTCGTCATCCTCCCTCTCATCACATTCTACAGACTTAGCTGGAGAAGGTTGATGAGAAGAAACTCTATTTTCCAGTAGAGTCATACGACTGGATAGAGTACTAAATTCAGCCTTGAAAGACTCACCAAAGTCTAAAAGTAACTTCTGTAAACCATCCAAAGGTGATGCATGATCAGAAACCTGAGTACCATGAGAAGAACTAGAAGCTTGAGAGTCAGGTACGGTGGTAGAAGGAGCTACTGCAGAAGTCAAAGATACTGCTACGGGTAGAGCAGGAGCTAAAGGTGGTGCAGTAGCTACCCCAGAAGGGGGACCATAGAAATTGTCCCTATAAGGCCAAAAACCAGGTTGGTTTGGCATAAACCCACCATAAGGGTAAGACTGTGGCCAAGGTGGCTGAGACCATGAGGGTAAAGGTTGTGTGCCCGTGTTGGGAAGCATATACCCACAATAGGATAATGGGGGTCTAGAACCTGGCAAGTTCAAGCCCATAGCTGTACCTGGGACAGAACTAATAGTACCAGCTGAATTAACAGACCTAGATAAAGTATGAGTCACCGAAGTTGACGTAGGTACCCCCCCAAAATGCATGGCCGAACCTTGTGAAAGGGTCGGATAGGTAGCATTACCAGACACCGTTGTCGAAACTCCGGTCAATGTACTGGTAGTTTGGGGGGGGGACTTAAAGGTAGTGACCCATCTAAGAGATAGTCCGAACCAGGAATACTTACATACGGACTATTCAAATTAAAGTCCATAATAAATTTTACTTTAGTCAAAAAAACACAAATAATTTGTTTAGAAATTTAAACAAAACAAGGGAATATATTTCCAATTAAATACACAATATATATGAAAAGCAATTAAGCTATTCAAAAAACTAAACACTTCTCTGTTGAATCTGTAAAACTTGATGTGCACGTGTGACCGATGTCGCAGATGGAAATTGAATGGAAGAATATGGGCAAACAGGGGTATATGTCCGGACCAGTGAGAGTACGTTTATTTTTAGTTGGGATTTTCCATCTGACCTATGACGCAATTGGGGTTACACTCAGAATTTATGATGATAACGTATTTATAGCTATAAAAACACGTGTTCCCGAGTAACCTTTATAAATACATATGGACACTCTATAGACAAAGTACGTGAGTAAAAATTAAAGATAAGAATACACAAAGAATAATTAATAGAACAATAACAACATGGTGGGTTGTATAACTACCAAGCCACTCCATAAGTGTATTGCCATATGTAATTTACTAAACAGCAAAGATTGAAAACATACAAGGCAAATAAAACACTATAACACGTAATTACGATGGTAAACATCGCCAGTACCTAGAATCTATACTTCAAGACCCTAAACATGCTAAAGTATTACTTGTGAAATTGACACGGATTTTTTTTTAAACTTGATATCTTGTGATGGTTTTGTATAAAACAATTTGAGACGTGCTTTGTCGTAACTTACCCTGATTCGTCAATCTTCTGAGCAGACACTGGTGACATTTTATAAAGTTTCATTAGCAGCTGCAAGTTGGGAGATCTTTTTTTATCCAATATGAGATGTGTAATACTGTAAATTGTTTCAAGGACAACATATACATGATATATGTGCGTTTCAGCAATAAGGTTTATTGACAATTTGTATGTATTACTATGTGAACCAATTACGGAATTTCGTTTATATTCCCAACTCCTTTACAAGACACTCGAAGTAGTTTAATTCACAAACCAAAAAAATACGACTAAAAGCTTTGTCCACATAGGAACAACATTATATTCATCGTGAAAGGATGATTGAAATTTCTCAGCTTCTTTATCTGTGAAAACGGTAAATGGTCGATCATTCAGACAGTTTTTTAAGTTATGAATTCGCCTTTTTATCAGATACCTGATTTTCCAACTTTTCTGACAAAGTGTCTAGTCCAACTTCTTCTCGATTAGCCTCCTTGTCCTCAATGGAATCCATAATTCTTAAGTTATGGTGTCAATTGATGTTGGATAATGTTAACCTACGACCATGAGATGTTACTTTTCGGAGATGCTGGATAGTGTTTAGAGCCCCTCAGTACTAACCAGGCCAGAGTGGTTGTAAATATAAGGAGAGGGGAAACAGTCACTTGTCATGCACGTTTTTTAAGGGAGATTTTTCTAAATAAGTGTCTTGAAATGATTACTTATACATTTTGTTTTTTGTAGGTGCAAAATTGTTTGTGTAACTGTAGGATACGGGTTTCGTAAACATAAGACTCATCAGTGACGCTCATATCAAAATATTTATAAAGCCAAACAAGTTCAAAGTTGAAGAGCATTGAGGATCCAAAATTCCAAAGAGTTGCTACCCGGGCGACGTCCTATTATTGTATTATTATTATTCGTCATGCATAAAGCTACCAAGTTAATAATACCCTCGGTAAATAGTCTACCAGCAGTAAAGTGTCTTCTATGAGGAAGCTTGACATCGACTTGGCTTTGGTAAAAGAAAAATACAGAACTGCAAGGGAAATTCAAAGTGAAAAAGTCCTTTAATAAATGACAAAATCGAAAGTCCAAATACATCAAGCTGTAACGATATCGCCTCGTCTTAATAATATTAGTGTTGGGGTTGCGACTAGCTCATGAACAAAAACACATCTTACGTTAACGACATTTAATAAAAGAGAGTGTAAAACAAAAAGGCGTTTCCGGACATCACTTGTACAATTCCGTAAAACATATAAAACTGAATTACACATATATATAACATATATATATACTAAATATATAACATCCCCCGGCAGAAAGAAAATTCCCAATGAATTTTTGCATATATGGAATTCAGATTCACAATCAAATAAAATTACATGATCAATGTTACCAAATTATCTTTCTAACTTTCATAATATTCAAAATTCTCTCAACTTTCAATACATCTAAAAACAAACAAGTAACTGGTATGGATAACTTTGTGGAATAAGCATCTTGTAACAAATTGCGGAGTACTACATGTATAAAAAAATATCTTGCTCGTCATAAACGTGACAGTTAAATATCTTATGATATAAAATACTATGAAATCACCAGAGTCCTTACACTTATTTTGTAGATAATGCTAAACGTGATAAAATATGCACACATTCAAAGAGTCTCACACAAAAATACAATACAAGACCAGCTCATACTACTCTCATGCACTCTGAATTTCTCGTGAACCATACTATTCGCAGCAATACTACTCAGGTTATTTGTGATTAACATATAAAAGTCACTGACAGATATTCATACAATCTCCTTTGGTTAGCTATGCCTTACTATTCCAATTTCCATGTTTTGGAGTTATTAAACATATCTCATTAACAATCAGCACTACAGAAAAAAACAATGTTCATTTCATAAAATAAAGTGTAGTTTCCTTTATAAAGTTTTGACAATTCGATTAAGTCTTTAACTAATCCTTGCAACTTTCGAACGTATAAAATTACATACAAATACGATAGTCATAATTCTAAATTCAAAACGGAGAGTGAAAAACAACAAGTAAATCTTCTAGTTACATGTTCTAAAGTCAATGAATTTGCCTTTCAAAAGTAATTCAGGCTAACTGCCCTTAAAGTCTAATAAAAGCTTCAATACAAAACAAAAACATGTTAATCAATCGAACAATGTTATTCATGTTATCAATAATCAATACAAAATACGATATTTCAATAATCATATTTAGGTAGTACAAATGTAAGTGATGCCGGAATGATATATCAAAAACACAAATGCATAGTTATACAAAATATAATAGAGAAACATGCAATAAATGTTCATATTAGTCTTTTCTTTTGCCTCTATGGTTCATCTTTAGCAGAAGTTGCAATTTGCCGGAAATCTTACTATGAGATAAATCTCACAAATAAGTCTACGGAAGAATATTAAGATACATTTGTACAGATGGCACTAACAATATCATGAAATAAAATCACACAGATCCTGACGAATTATTAATATTATGAGTCAATGTTCAAAATTTCGAGAAATGTTACGGTTGTACATAGCTACTTTATTAAATAGTCATTAGATAAATCTCACAGACAAATAGTAACTTGTCAATATATGTATATTAACAGCTGATAAAGTTGTATGCGCACGTACTCATGAGATAAATCTAACGAGTTGATAAAAATCGTAGAAGCCAAATAAATGAAGGTTATGTTGTTTTTACAATATTCTCCTGATGAGATGCTGAAATAAATACAATCCACTGAATAAAGAAAAGAAAATGTTTAA
Organism: Mytilus edulis; assembly: GCA_019925275.1. NCBI lineage: Eukaryota > Metazoa > Mollusca > Bivalvia > Mytilida > Mytilidae > Mytilus > Mytilus edulis. Next base: position 33,755,882 of record CM034361.1, on the reverse strand, counting down.
ATATGTCGCGGAGGTCGACAATTTACTTTGGTTCTCTTTACTTCTCAAAAGTTAATAAATTTTTGATATTTTGACATGGACGGTAATTTCTTGGTGCACTTCTGGCGAGACAGAGCTTTGTTATTTTGAACAAATAAAATATTGTCCGAGTTGCTCGTGTTTTCGGAGACGGAAAAATCATCCAATAAATTGTCATAAATGCTGTTTGGGTTAGTTTTAACAGGCATACTATCGGGATAATCCTCATCCATAGACATATGGTCTTGCAATTCAATGTCGTCGAGTTTCCGTTTGAACAGGTTCCATAAAATATTTTAAAGAAATTGCAGGTCGTTTCAGCTGTCACTGGGCACACGTACTCATGAGATAAATCTAACGAGTGTAAATCGTTAATGCTAGTATTATTAAATGAAGATAATATTTTGACAAATCATAAAAACATTCAATGAAAAAAGAAAATTCAACGTCTAACTTTGCAGCGGAGGTCGATAATTCAATTTAGTCTTTGCCTTGGGTCCAAACTGATTTTCATGAAGCCACATATCGGATTGGGCTTGTTCACCAGCTATAATAGTAATATTAGATATATTTCCATTGATAATATTCAGTGCTGGCTAGGAATCTTTCAATTTTACTTGTCTGATCACATTGCCGAACAAACCACGTGTGTCGTCCTCGTGTGTGGGGTCTACATGTATGATATACACGGACGTCACATTTTCAGAAAATAATTAAATATGTGTCGAAAACTGCATAAATGTTCTTAAAAACTCAGTAAAACGTCTCTATATATTCTTTTTTAGGGTCACTCCACCATGTAACGATATCGCCTCGTCTTAATAATATTAGTGTTGGGGTTGCGACTAGCTCATGAACAAAAACACATCTTACGTTAACGACATTTAATAAAAGGTAAGCGGAAGAAGGGATCCCGTAGACCGCCCTACGTCACGATTCATGAATTATGCATATTCTATTTATAGGCTATTTTTAAACGATTCGGAAAATACTAATGCTAAAAAAAGAATTTTCTTAACATTTAAAACTATCTTTAAAAAAACGATGCAAAATCATTAACTCTCATGGAGAGTGGTAAAGGGTTATTTTCGTGGAACGTGATCGCGTTTTTTTATTTCACGTTCAACGTGTTTTTACTTTTTTATTACACGTTCAGTCGTGCAAAACAGCTAGGTGTTCAAAATGTTCTGCTTATGTAATTATTGTACGCGCTTCGTGATTCAAATGCTTATTTTGCGTGCTCAGTATTTTTCAAAAAAAAAAATCAAACACCAGACAGGGATCGTCAACATGGTCAAGAACGAAATTGATTTATGTTTAAACATATTTATTTATAGTGGATTGGGAAACAAGTTTTGCAACTTATATTAATCCCTTTCCGCGTTGCGGGTGCGAGTTCTGCCTTGTAGCGGCATAAGCCTACTCTTTTTCGAAATCTACAAGGGTGTCTTTAACTTGCAAGAGATATGGCTCTCTCTTAACACGGGTCAGCCATTTATCGTCCCCTTCCGACGGACTATCATCGTTTCCTCAAGACCATACTCGCAAATGGTGTCGAGGGAGAGCCGAAAATTGCATGAGTTCCTGAAATTTTCATCTCAAACATGAATCGAACCATGCAGGAACCTTAGTGTTAGTAGTCCGATGCACTAACCAAAACACCACGGCTCTCTACAAATTGATTTAATTTTGTTTCCGTGATAAGAAATGATAAGGCGGTAAGGCCAATGATGTTGTTCCTTTATTTGCATTTTTAAAGTTCAGAATATCTTTATATACTTTTTTAAAAGCTGTAAATTATTTATATCATAAATGTGTACACACTAAATAGGGAATATTAAGTAAAACAGAGAGTTCATATATACAAGAGGACATGTACAGTGACACAGTCACAAAAGGTTCATCTAAAAGTCTTTATTTTTCGTGCAACGTTCATGACAGAAATTATTTTCACGTTCAACGTGAAATGGTGTCTTAAATAGGAAAATGTTCCGCATAACAGTAGCATATATCATTGTGCCCTCATTAAGCAAATACATATTCCTTTTTAAGATATATATGATATTTCACATATATATGACACACAGTAGTGGTGCCTTAATTATGTTGTAAAGACTTGCAAATGTTCCATGCACGTGATCCCATGGCTATGAATATATACTATGGAGTTAATATTTTTATTATCTGCTTAATAGAGTACTTTGATGTAGGCAAATTGAAAAAAAACATGTAGCTTACACGTTCTTAGACACGAGACATTTCCTTTACAGGGTGTGAGGGGGTAGTGGTAGTGGTGGTGGGGTGGGGGTGCTGGTCTTCGTTTCCCCTGTTATTGTTTATAATGAAGCTACATGTTCTATAAGGGCGTTCTACAGGATCTTCTGGGCGGTCTACATGATCCCCTGTTTTCTGAACCTTATATTTCTACTATAGAACGTTCGTTAGGATCTCATATATTGTTTGTTTATCATGTATATACTAAAGGACGTTCAACAGGATCATCTGGGCAGTCTATAGGATCCCCTGTTGTCTGAACATTATATATAAACTATAGAACGTTCTTTACGACACCTTATTGTTTGTTTTTGATGTATCTACTAGAGGACGTTCTACGGGATCCCTTGGTCGGTCTGTGTAATACACTGCTTTCTAAACATTATGTATCTACTACAAGACGTTCTACAGGATCGCCTGTTGTTTGTTTTTCAAGTATATACGATAGGGCGTTCTACAGGATCCCCTGGTCGGTCTACGGTTCCCCTGTTTTCTCAATATAGTATATCTACTATAAGACGTTCTATAGGATCCCCTTTTGTTTGTAAATCAAGTATATACTAAACGGCGTTTTACAGGATCCCCTGGGCGGTCTTCAGGATCCCTTGTTGTCTGAACATTATATATCTACTAATTGATTGTTTTTCATGTTTATACTATAGGGCTTTCTATATGATCCCTTGGGTGGTCTGCAGGAAAGTTTGGGCGGTCTGCAGGAATCTTTGTTTTTCAACATAATATATGTACTATAGGACGTTCTGTTGATTGTTTTTCATGTTTATACTAAAGGGCGTTCTACAGGATACCATGGGCGGTCTACAGGATCCTCTGTTGTTTTTAAATTATATATCTACTATAGGACGTTCTATAGGATCCCCTATATTGTTTGTTTATTATTTATATACTAAAGGGCGTTATACCGGATCCCCTTTGGCGGTCTACAGGATGCCCTGTTGATTGTTTTTTAAATTTATACTATAAGGCGTTCTACAGGATCCCCGTTTGTTTAAAAATATATATCTACTATAAGACGTTCTAAAGTATCCCCTGTTGTTTGTTTTTCATTTATATACTAAAAGGCGTTCTACAGGATCCCCAGGGCGGTCTACAGGATCCCCTGTTTTCGCAACATAACATATCTACTATAAGACGTTCTATAGGATCCCGTATTGTTTATTAATCAAGTATATACTAAAGGGCGTTCTACAGGATCCCCTGGGCGGTCTTCAGGATCCCGTGTTGTCTTTACATTATATATGTACTAAATGGCGTTGTCTATATAAGACCCCTGTTGATTGTTTTTCATGTTTATACAATAGGGATTTCAATATGATCCCTTGGGCGGTCTGCAGGAAACTTTGGGCGGTCTGAAGGAAAATTTGTTTTTCAACATAATATATGTACTATAGGACGCTCTGTTGATTGTTTTTCATGTTTATACTAAAGGGCGTTCTACAGGATACCATGGGCGGTCTACAGGATCCCCTGTTGTATTTACATTATATATCTACTATAGGACGTTCTATAGGATCCCTATATTGTTTATTTATTATTTATATACTAAAGGGCGTTCTATCTGATCCCCTGGGCGGTCTACAGGATGCCCTGTTGATTGTTTGTTTTTATGTTTATACTATCGGGCGTTCTACAGGATCCACTAGGCGGTCTACAGGATCCCCATTTGTTAAAAAAATATATATCTACTATAAGACGTTCTAAAGTATCCCCTGTTGTTTGTTTTTCATTTATATACTATAGGGCGTTCTACATGATCCCCTGGTCGGTCTACGGCTCCCCTGTTTTCCCAATATAACATATCTACTATAAGACGTTCTATAGGATCCCCTATTGTTTGTAAATCAAGTATATACTAAAGGGCGTTCTACAGGATCCCCTGGGCGGTCTTCAGGATCCCTTGTTGTCTGAACATTATATATCTACTAAAGGACGTTCTATAAGACCCCCTGTTGATTGTTTTTCATGTTTATACTATAGGGCTTTCTATATGATCCCTTGGGCGGTCTGCAGGAGTCTTTGTTTTTCAACATAATATATGTACTATAGGACGTTCTGTTGATTGTTTTTCATGTTTATACTAAAGGGCGTTCTACAGGATACCATGGGCGGTCTACAGGATCCCCTGTTGTTTTTAAATTATATATCTACTATAGGACGTTCTATAGGATCCCTATATGGTTTGTTTATTATTTATATACTAAAAGACGTTCTATCGGATCCTCTGGACGGTCTACAGGATGCCCTATTGATTGTTTTTTTTATGTTTATACTATAGGGCGTTCTAAGGATCCACTAGGCGGTCTACAGGATCCCCATTTGTTTAAAAATATATATCTACTATAAGACGTTCTAAAGTATCCCCTGTTGTTTGTTTTTAATTTATGTACTATAGGGCGTTCTACAGGATCCCCTGGTCGGTCTACAGTATCCCCTGTTTTTGCAACATAACATATCTACTATAAGACGTTCTATAGGATCCCCTATTGTTTGTTAATCAAGTATATACTAAACGGTGTTTTACAGGATCCCCTGGGCGGTCTTCAGGATCCCTTGTTGTCTTAACATTATATATCTACTAAAGGACGTTCTATAAGACCCCCCTGTTGATTGTTTTTCATGTTTATACATAAGGATTTCAATATGATCCCTTGGGCGGTCTGCAGGAATCTTTGTTTTTCAACATAATATATGTACTATAGGACGTTCTGTTGATTGTTTTTCATGTTTATACTAAAGGGCGTTCTACAGGATACCATGGGCGGTCTACAGGATCCTCTGTTGTTTTTAAATTATATATCTACTATAGGACGTTCTATAGGATCCCCTATATTGTTTGTTTATTATTTATATACTAAAGGGCGTTATACCGGATCCCCTTTGGCGGTCTACAGGATGCCCTGTTGGTTGTTTTTTAAATTTATACTATAAGGCGTTCTACAGGATCCCCGTTTGTTTAAAAATATATATCTACTATAAGACGTTCTAAAGTATCCCCTGTTGTTTGTTTTTCATTTATATACTAAAAGGCGTTCTACAGGATCCCCAGGGCGGTCTACAGGATCCCCTGTTTTCGCAACATAACATATCTACTATAAGACGTTCTATAGGATCCCGTATTGTTTATTAATCAAGTATATACTAAAGGGCGTTCTACAGGATCCCCTGGGCGGTCTTCAGGATCCCGTGTTGTCTTTACATTATATATGTACTAAATGGCGTTGTCTATATAAGACCCCTGTTGATTGTTTTTCATGTTTATACAATAGGGATTTCAATATGATCCCTTGGGCGGTCTGCAGGAAACTTTGGGCGGTCTGAAGGAAAATTTGTTTTTCAACATAATATATGTACTATAGGACGTTCTGTTGATTGTTTTTCATGTTTATACTAAAGGGCGTTCTACAGGATACCATGGGCGGTCTACAGGATCCCCTGTTGTATTTACATTAAATATCTACTATAGGACGTTCTATAGGATCCCTATATTGTTTATTTATTATTTATATACTAAAGGGCGTTCTATCTGATCCCTGGGCGGTCTACAGGATACCCTGTTGATTGTTTGTTTTTATGTTTATACTATCGGGCGTTCTACAGGATCCACTAGGCGGTCTACAGGATCCCCATTTGTTAAAAAAATATATTATCTACTATAAGACGTTCTAAAGTATCCCCTGTTGTTTGTTTTTCATTTATATACTATAGGGCGTTCTACATGATCCCCTGGTCGGTCTACGGCTCCCCTGTTTTCCCAATATAACATATCTACTATAAGACGTTCTATAGGATCCCCTATTGTTTGTAAATCAAGTATATACTAAAGGGCGTTCTACAGGATCCCCTGGGCGGTCTTCAGGATCCCTTGTTGTCTGAACATTATATATCTACTAAAGGACGTTCTATAAGACCCCCTGTTGATTGTTTTTCATGTTTATACTATAGGGCTTTCTATATGATCCCTTGGGCGGTCTGCAGGAGTCTTTGTTTTTCAACATAATATATGTACTATAGGAAGTTCTGTTGATTGTTTTTCATGTTTATACTAAAGTGCGTTCTACAGGATACCATGGGCGGTCTACAGGATCCCCTGTTGTTTTTAAATTATATATCTACTATAGGACGTTCTATAGGATCCCTATATGGTTTGTTTATTATTTATATACTAAAAGACGTTCTATCGGATCCTCTGGACGGTCTACAGGATGCCCTATTGATTGTTTTTTTTATGTTTATACTATAGGGCGTTCTAAGGATCCACTAGGCGGTCTACAGGATCCCCATTTGTTTAAAAATATATATCTACTATAAGACGTTCTAAAGTATCCCCTGTTGTTTGTTTTTAATTTATGTACTATAGGGCGTTCTACAGGATCCCTGGTCGGTCTACAGTATCCCCTGTTTTTGCAACATAACATATCTATTATAAGACGTTCTATAGGATCCCCTATTGTTTGTTAATCAAGTATATACTAAACGGTGTTTTACAGGATCCCCTGGGCGGTCTTCAGGATCCCTTGTTGTCTTAACATTATATATCTACTAAAGGACGTTCTATAAGACCCCCCTGTTGATTGTTTTTCATGTTTATACATTAGGGATTTCAATATGATCCCTTGGGCGGTCTGCAGGAATCTTTGTTTTTCAACATAATATATGTACTATAGGACGTTCTGTTGATTGTTTTTCATGTTTATACTAAAGGGCGTTCTACAGGATACCATGGGCGGTCTACAGGATCCCTGTTGTATTTACATTATATATCTACTATGGGACGTTCTATAGGATTCCTATATTGTTTGTTTATTATTTATATACTAAAGGGCGTTCTATCGGATCCCCTGGGCGGTTTACAGGATGCCCTGTTGATTGTTTTTTTTATGTTTATACTATAGGGCGTTCTACAGGATCCACTGGGCGGTCTACAGGATCCCCGTTTGTTTAAAAATATATATCTACTATAAGACGTTCTAAAGTATCCCCTGTTGTTTGTTTTTAATTTATATACTATAGGGCGTTCTACAGGATCCCCTGGTCGGTCTACGGCTCCCCTGTTTTCTCAATATAATATATCTACTATAAGACGTTCGATATGATCCCTTATTGTTTGTAAATCAAGTATATACTAAAGGGCGTTCTACAGGATCCCCTGGGCGGTCTTCAGGATCCCTTGTTGTCTTAACATTATATATCTACTAAAGGACGTTCTATAAGACCCCCTGTTGATTGTTTTTCATGTTTATACTATAGGGCTTTCTATATGATCCCTTGGGTGGTCTGCAGGAAACTTTGGGCGGTCTGCAGGAAAATTTGTTTTTCAACATAATATATGTACTATAGGACGTTCTGTTGATTGTTTTTTATGTTTATACTAAAGGGCGTTCTACAGGATACCATGGGCGGTCTATAAGATCCCCTGTTGTATTTACATTATATATCTACTATAGGACGTTCTATAGGATCCCTATATTGTTTGTTTATTATTTATATACTAAAGGGCGTTCTACCGGATCCCCTGGGCGGTCTACAGGATGCCCTATTGTTTTTTTTTTAATGTTTATACTATAGGGCGTTCTAAGGATCCACTAGGCGGTCTACAGGATCCCCATTTGTTTAAAAATATATATCTGCTATAAGACGTTCTAAAGTATCCCCTGTTGTATGTTTTTAATTTATGTACTATAGGGCGTTCTACAGGATCCCCTGGGCGGTCTACAGGATCCCCTGTTTTCGCAACATAACATATCTTCTATAAGACGTTCTATAGGATCCCCTCTTGTTTGTTAATCAAGTATATACTAAAGGGCGTTCTACAGGATCCCCTGGGTGGTCTTCAGGATCCCGTGTTGTCTTTACATTATATATGTACTAAATGGCGTTGTATATATAAGACCCCCTGTTGATTGTTTTTCATGTTTATACAATAGGTATTTCAATATGATCCCTCGGGCCGTCTGCAGGAATCTTTGTTTTTCAATATAATATATGTACTATAGGACGTTCTGTTGATTGTTTTTCATGTTTATACTAAAGGGCGTTCTACAGGATACCATGGGCGGTCTACAGGATCCCCTGTTGTATTTACATTATATATCTACTATAGGACGTTCTATAGGATCCCTATATTATTTTTTTATTATTTATATACTAAAGGGCGTTCTACCGGATCCCTGGGCGGTCTACAGGATGCCCTGTTGATTGTTTGTTTTTATGTTTATACTATCGGGCGTTCTACAGGATACCCTGGGCGGTCTACAGAATCCCCTTTTGTTAAAAAAAATATGCATCTGAGATAGAAAATTCAATAGGTTCCCCTGTTCTTTGCTTATTATGTATATATTATAGGGCGTTTATGATCCCTTGGGTGGTCTGCAGGATCCCCTGTTTTGTCAACATTATATATCTATCATAGGACGTTCTATAGGATCCCCTGTTGATTGTTTTTCATGTTTATACTATAGGGCGTTCTACAGGATCTCCTGTTGTCTGAGCATTATATATTCTTCAGGATCCCCTGTTTGATTTGTATGCATCTAGGATAGGACCTTCTATAGGTTCCTCTGTTTTTTTAAACATGTATCTACTTTACGTATAATACTAGAGGGCGTTTTATAGGATCCCCTGTTGTTTAATAGTCGTGTATCTGCATGCTGTAGGGCGTTCTATAAGATCTCCGGGGCGGTCTATAGAATCACCTGCTGTTTGTTCATTATGTTTCTAGTATAAGACGTTCTTTAAGATCCTCTGGACCGTCTATATGTTCCCCTGTTGGTTGTTCATCATGCATTAATAACAGGGCGTTCTATAGGATCCCTTGTTGTTTAATAATTGTACATCTGCTATAGGGCTTTCTATATGATCTCCGGTCGGCCTATAAGATCCCCTATTGTTTTATAATCGTGAATCTGCTATAGGGCGTCCTTGGGTCGTTCTAAAGGACCCCCTGTTGTTTGTTCACCATGTATTTTCTAGATGGTGTTCGATATAATCCAAAGATCGATCTAAGGGAGCCCCTGTTGTTTGTTCATCATGTATCTATTAGAGGGCATTATATAGGATCCCCGGGACTGTCTATAGGATCCCGTTGTTTTTTTTTTATCATGTATCTACTATATATATCATTTTATTCTGGTATCACCTAAGTTGGACAAAGGTATACAGAAAAACACATTAGTTTACATTACATTGCATATATGTACATTTGTTGAGGAAGCATTAAATATGAGTTTTTTACAACGGTATGATCAGTATAGCCGACAGGTTAACATCAGAGAGAATCCAGTTTGTCATTTATAATTCTAATAAATTGGCACAATTTTCGAAGTTTAGATTTCTGTTTTTGGTTCATAATAGCATTAAATTTTAAAACATTAAAGTTCGTTAGGTATTTCTTGTCAATAAGTAGTGTTCTATCTGTCAAGAGACTGCTGCATTCCATTACATAGTGGTATTCGTCACCTATAGCAACTCTGCACAACGGACACTTTCTCTGTTCTCGGGGAATGTTTTGCCATCTACCATTTTCAATCGGCAGTTTATGGTTCATTGTCCTAAACCGAGACATTGTTATTACATCTTTATCATCAAGTACGTTAAGGTAGTGTTCGAAATTGTGTGATGTCTTGTATAGGCGATAATTCAGGGCTTTCGGCGAATCGTTTACCTTTCCTGACCATGACTGTGTAAACTGATCTTCTAGTCTTTGTTTAATTATCGATTTAATGTTAGGTGATGTGTTTTGGAATGACCATAAGTAAGAGAATCCACAATTGTCTAGAATACTTTTCATCTTGTCTAACGATCGCGATCGAAATGTTGTTTCTTGTGCTAACTTGAAAAGGTATCTAAACATTACAGCAGCGAGCTTACTTTCTTTACCGGTAATTAACTTTGTCCAATAAGATATAATTCTAGTTTTTATATCTATTTCTAGGGGATACAGACCCAGTTCTCCATAAATGAAGTCGTTTTGAGTAGATGGCTTAAGATGTAAAAGTAGTTTAAAAAATTTAGTTTGAACTCTTTCTAGTATATCTAAGTTTTCGTAACCCCATATTTCGCATCCATATAGCAGAATAGGTTTTACCAGTAAGTCAAACAAATCTACATGGCATTTAATTGATAAATTGTGAATTCTTCCCTTCCTTAAAACTTCGTACATTGCACTTGTTGCTTTGTCCTTTAGATGTTGTTTGCATTGTTTAAAGCTGCCTGTTTTGCTGAAAATAATTCCTAAGTAGTTAAAGTGTTTTACAGTTTCAATATGATGATTGTTGAATCGGAAAAGTGGAGGGTTTGTAGTTCTTCCTTTTGAAAAAATTAAGATTTTAGTTTTAGCAACATTTACTCGCATCTTCCAGGTTTCGCAATACTTTTTAAATTTGTTAAGTGCATGTTGCAGTTGGTCAGGTGATTCTGCCATGATTACAGTGTCATCTGCGTAGAGAATTACGAATAATTTCATTAAAGTTCCAAGTTTTTCTTCTATATCTTTACTTATTGTGTTCATACCTAAAACATTTTCCGAGATGAGATAGTCTTCTAGATCATTCAAGTATAAAGAAAATAAAAACGGTGACAGATTTTCTCCTTGTCTGACACCGATTTCACAAGCGAAAGGTTCACAAGTTTGACCATTATAGCTCAAGCTGGATTTAATATTCTGGTACATGTTAAAAATAGTATTAAACATTTTCCCCTTTATATTGTTGTTCAACATTTTAAACCATAAGAAATTACGATTAACCGTATCGAAGGCCTTTTCAAAGTCTACAAATGCGCAAAATAGTTTCTTTTTTGAGTGTTGTAAAACTTCAATTAGAGAGTTCAGAAGAAACGCACAATCAATTGTTGAGTATTTTTCTCGGAAACCATTTTGATTTTCTTTAAGAAGAGATGTTTGTTCTGAGAATCTTTTAAGGCGTTCATTTAATACCGCTGTAAAGACTTTTCCGAAACAGCTCACAATAGTTATTGGTCTGTAATTTTTGGGGTTGCGTTTGTCACCTTTGTTCTTGTAGACAGGTTTAATCATTCCTTGGACCCATTGTTTTGGGATTTTTCCGGAGTCGAAAACTAGGTTGAAAATTTTCACATATATGTCGATAAGAACATGAGCGGATGTTGTTAAATATTCATTTATCAGTTTGTCTTCGGCGCATGCTTTGTTATTTTTCAGATTTTTCAGCGCTTTAAGAATTTCATGTTTTGTAATTCTGCTATTTAACTCATCGTTTATTTCTTCGTGGGAAATAGTACTTTCAATTTGTTGCTCTTCTGTATCATCTCTCAAATCACTGTTTAACTCTTTGAAATATGAGACCAATTTGTCGAAATCAATCTTAGGCTGAGCTGTACTTTTGTTTTCATTAAGAAGTCGCCAAAATTCCTTGGCATCCTTTTGCTTTAGATCATCCATTTTCTTTCGGAAATCGCTTCTGTATTTCTTATGAGCTTTATTCATTGTATTTGTATATCTCTTCTCGGCATCTGACACAAGTGCTCTGTTCCAGTGACTTATTTTTATTTTTATTTCGTTTCATCTTACGGAATTCTGACCTAGCGGCTTTGCAGTCATGGTCAAACCATGGTTTATTTTTTCTATGTTTTGACTAGAGAACGTTCTATATGATCCCCTGTTGGGTCTATATGATCACTTCTTGTTTAATAATCGTGTAGCTGCTATACGGTGTTATATAGGATCCCGGGGCGGTCTATAGGATCCCCTGGTTATTTTTTTCATTATGTTTCGAGTATAATGCGTTCTATAAGATTCTCTTGACCGTTAATAAGTTCCCCTGTTCGTTGTGCATCATGTATCCATAACAGGACGTTTTATATGATCCCCTGGGCGGTCTATAGGATCCCCTATTGTTTAATATTTGTGTATCTGCTTGAATTATCCACTTGAAGGTGTCCTATTTAGGATCCCCTATTGTTGAATAATCGTGTATCTGCTATAGGGCGTTCTATAGGATCCCCGGGGCGGTCTATAGGATCCCCTGTTGGTTGTTCATCATGTACCTATAATAGGTCGTTCTATAGGATTCCCATGGGTGGTCTATATGATCCCGTATTGTTAAATAATCGTGCATCTGCTATAGGGCGTTCTTTAAGATCCCCGGGTCGGTCCATATAATCTCTAGGTCGGTCTATAGGAGCCTTGTTGTTTGTTCATAATGTATCTATTGGAGGGCATTCTACAGGATCCCCTGTGCGGTCTGTAGGATTCCCTGTGGTTTAATAATTGTGTATCTGCTATAGGGTGTTCTATAGGATCCCGTTGTTTGGTAATCACGTATCTACTAGGGAACGTTCTATGGGATCCCCTGTTGGGTCTATAGGATCACCTGTTGTGCAATATTTGTGTATCTGCTATAGGGCGTTCTATAGGATTCCCAGGGAGGTCTATAGGATCCCTTGTTTGTTGTTCATGTATCTATAACAGGGTGTTCTATACGATACCCTGGGCGGTTTATAGGATCCCCGGGTCGGTCTTAGGATCCCCTCTTGTTTAATAATCGTGCATCTGCTATAGGACGTTCTTTGTTATCCCTTTCAAAGGGGGCATATTGTCATTGTTCGTTTCTTTTTTTCATTTCGTTTATAGTATATCTTCTTAAGTGTATAATATATCTTATTGAATTAATAAGATATCTTATAAAGTATATATATATATAAGCTATCATTTAAAGTTGATAAGATATCTTATAAAGAGTAAATTATATAAAATATCTTATATATTATATATTATATGAGATATCTTGTATAGTATATTAGATATCTCATATATTATATATGAGAGAGATTTTATATATCATTTGAAATATCTGATATATTATATGAGCTATCTTGAAGTTAGAATAAATAGTAAAACGGCTTGCCATATATACTCATTGAATCTATTATCATTAATAGACAGTACATCATCAATATATCGGAAAGGGATATTAAAAGACGGGTCAATTTCTTTTCTCCTGTCTGTACAAATATATAAGAATACAAAAACAAATGGAATTGGCATTGCGAGCAAAGGCGGATGTCATACTGTTGTCAAGTTTCCAGACGACCTTGCCATTGCTAGGTTACCGTCAGCAATTTTGAAATAAAATGTATACTAAAAAAACACAACTACCTTCTGCTAGGTACATGTAGTTCTGAGGATCATACAAATTGTTAACACCTACTTTGTATATTGAATATCATGACAGCCAAGGTATAAAACAATAGGGGATCCTATAGACAGACCAGGGGATCCTATAGAACGCACTATAGAATATGCGCGATTATTCAACAAAATGGGCTCCTATAGACCGCCCAGGGGATCGTATAGAACAACCTGTTATAAATACATGATGAACAACCAACAGGGGATCTTATAGACAGCCCAAGGGATCGTATAGAACAACCTGTTATAGATACATCATGAACAAACAACAGGGGATCCTATAAACCGCCCCGGGGATCCTTTAGAACGCCCTATAGCAGATACACAATTATTAAACCACAAGGGATCATAAAGAACGCATATGGGAGCATAAATATAACGCCCTCTAATAGATACATGATGAAACTACAGTGCTCCTAAAGACCGACCCTGGGGTTTTATGGAACACCTCTAGAAGAAACATGTTGAACAAACAACAGGGATCATATTCACCGCCCCGGAGAACCTATAGAACGCCCTATAGCAGACACGATTATAACACAACAGGGGATCCCATAGAACGTTCTTTAGTAGATAAATCTAGTGAATACATGATAACCAAACAATGGGATCCTATAGAACGCCCCGGGGATCCTATAGAACGCCCTATACAGATAAACAACTATTAAACCACAGGGGATCATATCGACCGCCCATGGGAGCATATATATAACGCCCTCTAATAGATACATGATGAAAAAACTAAAAAGCTCCTATAGACCGACCCTGGGATTTTATGGAACACCTTTTAGAAGAAACATGTTGAACAAACAACATGCAGAGGATCCTATGGACCGACCCGGGGATCCCAAAGAATTCCATTTAACAGATGCGCGATTATGAAACAATACGGGGTCCTATAGACCGCCCATGGGATCCTATAGAACAACATGTTATAGATTCATGATTAACAACCAACAGGGGATCCTATAGACCGCCCCAGGGAACCTATAGAACACCCTATAGCAGATGCACTATTATAACACAACAGGTGATCCTATAGACCCAACAGGGGATCCCACAGAACGCTCTCTAGTAGATAAATCTAGTGAATACATGATAACCAAACAATGGGATCATGTAGACCGCCCTGGTGATCATATAGAACGCCCTATACAGATACACAACTATTTAACCACAGGGGATCATATCGACAGCCCATGGGACAGTCGAACCTGTACAGCGTCCTTAAGTAGATATATAATGGTCAGATAACAGGGTATCCTGTAGAACGCCCAGGGGATCCTGTAGAACGCCCCTTAGTATATACACGATAAACAAACAATAGGGGATCATAAAGAATTTTCTATAGTAGATATATAATGTTCAGACACCAGTGGATCCTGTAAAACGTCCTTTAGTATATACATAATAAACAAACAATATATGGGATCCTATAAAACGTTCCCTATAGTAGATATATAATGTTTAGACAAAAGAGGATACTGTAGAACGCCCTTTAAAATAAACAATAACAATACCAACAGGGGACCCTATAGAACGTCCTATTTTAGATATATAACGTTGAGAAAACAGGAGATCCTGCAGACCGCCCAAGGGATCATAAAAGCCTTATAGTATATACATGAAAAACAAACTACAGGGGACCTATAGAATTTCCTTTCTCAGATGCATAATTTTTAACAAAAAAGGATCCTGTAGACCGCCCTTGGGATCCTGTAGAACGACCTATGGTATAAACATAAAAAACAATCAATTGGGTGTCTTATAGAACGTCCTTATAGTATATATATATATAATGTTCAGACAACAGGGGATCGTGTAGAACGTCTTATAGTAGATATATAATTTTGAGAAAACAGGGGATTTTGTAGACCGTCCTATAGTATACACTTGAAAAACAATCAACAGTGGGGTCCTATTAAGGTCTTATAGTAGATATATGATGTTAAGACAACAGGGGATCCTGTAGAACGCCCTATAGTATATACTTGAAAAATAAACAACAGGGGATCCTATAGAACGTCTTATAGTAGATAAATAATGTTGAGAAAACAGGGGATCCTGTAGACTGCCCAGGGGATACTGTAGAACGCCCTATAATATAAACATGAACAACAAACAACAGGGGACCCTATATAACGTCCTATAGTAGATATATCATGTTGAGAAAACAGGGGATCCTGTAGAACGCCCTATAGTATACACTTGAAAAACAAACAACAGGGGATCCTGTAGAAGGTCTTATAGTAAATAAATAATGTTGAGAAAACTGGGGATCCCGCAGACCGCTCAGGGGATACTGTAGAACGCCCTATATTATAAACATGAACAACAAACAACAGGGGGCCCTATAGAACGTCATATAGTAGATATATCATGTTGAGAAAACAGGGGATCCTGTAGAACGCCCTATAGTATACACTTGAAAAACAAACAACAGGGGATCCTGTAGAACGTCTTATAGTAAATAAATAATGTTGAGAAAACTGGGGATCCCGCAGACCGCTCATGGGATACTGTAGAACGCCCTATATTATAAACATGAACGACAAACAACAGGGGGCCCTATAGAACGTCATTTAGTAGATATATAATGTTGAGAAAACAGGGGATTCTGCAGACCAACAAAGTGATCCTATAGAAAGCCTTATAGTATATACATGATAAATAAACAAAAGGGGAACCTTTCGAAGGTCCTATCTTCAATGCATAATTTTCATAAACAACAGGGGACCCTGTAAACGGTCCAGGGGATCACGCAGAACGCCCTATAGTATAGACTTGAAAAACAATCAACTGGGGGTCTTATGAACGTCATATAGTAGATATATGATGTTAAGACAACATGGGATCCTGTAGAACGCCCCTATAGTATATACTTGAAAAAAAACACTGGATCCTATAGAACGTCTTATAGTAGATAAATAATGTTGAGAAAACAGGGGATCCTGCAGACCGCACAGGGGATACTGTAGAACGCCCTATAATATAAACATGAACAACAAACAACAGGGGACCCTACAGAACGTCCTATAGTAGATATATCATGTTGAGAAAACAGGGGATCCTGTAGAACGCCCTATAGTATACACTTGAAAAACAAACAACAGGGGATCCTATAGAACGTCTTATAGTAGATAATAATGTTGATAAAATAGGGGATCCTGCAAACCGCCCAGGGGATACTGTAGAACGCCCTATAGTATAAACATGAACAACAAACAACAAACAACAGGAAATCATATAGAACGTCTTATAGTAGATATATTATGTTGAGAAAACAGGGGATCCTGCAAACCAACCAAGTGATCCTATAGAAAGCCTTATAGTATATACATGACAAATAAACAACAGGTGAACCTTTAGAAGGTCCATTTCTTAAATGCATAATTTTCATAAACAACAGGGACCCTGTAGACCGTCCAGGGGATCATGCAGAACGCCCTATAGTATAGACTTTAAAAACAATCAACTTGGGGTCTTATGAACGACCTATAGTAGATATATGATGTTAAGACAACAGGAGGTCCTGTAGAACGCCCTATAGTATATACTTGAAAAATAAACAACAGGAGATCCTATAGAACGTCTTATAGTAGATAAATAATGTTGAGAAAACAGGGATCCTGCAGACCGCCCAGGGGATACTGTAGAACGCCATATAGTATAAACATGAACAACAAACACCAGGGGGCCCTATATAACGTCATATAGTAGATATATAATGTTAAGAAAACAGGAGATCATGTAGACCGCCTAGGGAATCCAGTAGAACGCCCTATAGTATACACTTGAAAAACAAACAACAGGGGATCCTATAGAACGTCTTACAGTAGATAAATAATTTTGAGAAAACAGGGGATCCTGCAGACCGCCCAGGGGATACTGTAGAACGCCCTATAGTATTAACATGAACAACAAACAACAGGGGATCCTATAGAACGTCTTATAGTAGATAAATAATGTTGATAAAACAGGGGATCCTGCAGACCGCCCAGGGATACTGTAGAACTCCCTATAGAGTAAACATGAACAACAAACAACACAAACAATAGGAAATCATATAGAACGTCTTATAGTAGATATAGTATGTTGAGAAAACAGGGGATCCTGCAAACCAACCAAGTGATCCTATAGAAAGCCTTATAGTATATACATGACAAATAAACAACAGGGGAACCTTTAGAAGGTCCATTTCTTAAATGCATAATTTTCATAAACAACAGGGGACCCTGTAGACCGTCCAGGGGATCATGCAGAACGCCCTATAGTATAGACTTGAAAAACAATCAACTGGGGGTCTTATGAACGTCCTATAGTAGATATATGATGTTAAGACAACAGGGGGTCATGTAGAACGCCCTATAGTATATACTTGAAAAATAAACAACAGGGGATCCTATAGAACGTCTTATAGTAGATAAATAATGTTGAGAAAACAGGGGATCCTGCAGACCACCAAGGGGATACTGTAGAACGCCCTATAAGATAAACATGAACAACAAATAACAGGGGACCCTACAGAACGTCCTATAGTATATATAGCATGTTGAGAAAACAGGGGATCCTGTAGAACGCCCTATAGTATACACTTGAAAAACAAACAACAGGGGATCCTATAGAACGTCTTACAGTAGATAAATAATTTTGAGAAAACAGGGATCCTGCAGACCGCCCAGGGGATACTGTAGAACGCCCTATAGTATTAACATGAACAACAAACAACAGGGATCCTATAGAACGTCTTATAGTAGATAAATAATGTTGATAAAACAGGGGATCCTGCAGACCGCCCAGGGGATACTGTAGAACTCCCTATAGTATAAACATGAACAACAAACAACAAACAATAGGAAATCATAAAGAACGTCTTATAGTAGATATAGTATGTTGAGAAAACAGGGGATCCTGCAAACCAACCAAGTGATCCTATAGAAAGCCTTATAGTATATACATGACAAATAAACAACAGGGGAACCTTTAAAAGGTCCATTTCTTAAATGCATAATTTTCATAAACAACAGGGGACCCTGTAGACCGTCCAGGGGATCATGCAGAACGCCCTATAGTATAGACTTGAAAAACAATCAACTGGGGGTCTTATGAACGTCCTATAGTAGATATGATGTTGTAAGACAACAGGGGGTCATGTAGAACGCCCTATAGTATATACTTGAAAAATAAACAACAGCGGATCCTATAGAACGTCTTATAGTAGATAAATAATGTTGAGAAAACAGGGATCTGCAACCACCTAGGGATACTGTAGAACGCCCTATAAGATAAACATGAACAACAAATAACAGGGGACCCTACAGAACGTCCTATAGTATATATAGCATGTTGAGAAAACAGGGATCCTGTAGAAGCCTATATATACACTTGAAAAACAAACAACAGGGGATCCTATAGAACGTCTTATAGTAGATAAATAATGTTGATAAAACAGGGGATCCTGCAGACCGCCCAGGGGATAATGTAGAACGCCCTATAGTATAAACATGAACAACAAACAACAAACAACAGGAAATCATATAGAACGTCTTATAGTAGATATATTATGTTGAGAAAACAGGGGATCCTGCAAACCAACCAAGTGATCCTATAGAAAGCCTTATAGTATATACATGACAGATAAACAACAGGTGAACCTTTAGAAGGTCCATTTCTTAAATGCATAATTTTCATAAACAACAGGGGACCCTGTAGACCGTCCAGGGATCATGCAGAACGCCCTATAGTATAGACTTGAAAAACAATCAACTGGGGGTCTTATGAACGTCCTTTAGTAGATATATGATGTTAAGACAACAGGGGGTCCTGTAGAACGCCCTATAGTATATACTTGAAAAATAAACTATAGGGGATCCTATAGAACGTCTTATAGTAGATAAATAATGTTGAGAAAACAGGGGATCCTGCAGACCGCCCAGGGGATACTGTAGAACGCCCTATAGTATAAACATGAACAACAAACACCAGGGGACCCTATATAACGTCATATAGTAGATATATAATGTTAAGAAAACAGGAGATCCTGTAGACCGCCTAGGGGATCAGAACGCCCTATAGTATACACTTGAAAAACAAACAACAGGGGATCCTATAGAACGTCTTACAGTAGATAACTAATTTTGAGAAAACAGGGGATCCTCCAGACCGCCCAGGGGATACTGTAGAACGCCCTATAGTATAAACATGAACAACAAACAACAGGGGATCCTATAGAACGTCTTATAGTAGATAAATAAGGTTGATAAAACAGGGGATCCTGCAGACCGCCCAGGGGATACTGTAGAACGCCCTATAGTATTAACATGAACAACAAACAACAGGGGACCCTATAGAACGTCTTATAGTAGATAAATAATGTTGAGAAAAGAGAAGATCCTGTAGACCAACCAAGGGATCCTATAGAAAGTCTTATAGTATATACATGACAAACAAACAACAGGGGAACCTATTGAAAGTATTATCTTAAATGCATAATTTTTATAAACAGGGTATCCTGTAGATCGCTCAGGTATTCTGTAGAACGCCCTATAGTATATACTTGAAAAATCAAACAACATGGGAACCTGTAGAACATCTTATAGTAAACAATAATGTTGAGAAAGCAGGGGATCCCACAGACCGACCAAGGGATCCCGTAGAAAGTCTTATTAATACTTGATAAATAAACAACAGGGGAACCTATAGAACGTCTTATAGTAGATATATAATGTTGAGAAAACAGGGGATCCTGTAGACCGCCCAGGGGATCCTGTAGACCGCCTAGGGGTCATGTAGAACGCCCTATAGTATACATTTGAAAAACAAACAACAAGGGATCCTGTAGAACGTCTTATTATAGATATATAGTGTTGAGAAAACAGGGGATCCTGTAGACCGCCTATGGGATCCTGTAGAACGCCCTATAGTATACACTTGAAAAACAAACAATAGGGTATCCTATAGAACGTTCTATGGTTTATATATAATTTTGAGAAAACAATGGATCCCACAGACCAACCAAGGGATCCAGTAGAGAGTCCTCTAGTATAAACATGACAAACAAACAACAGGGGATTCTATAGAACGTTCTCTTAGTCTAGTAGATACATCAGAAACAAACAATAGGGTATCCTATAGAACGTTCTATAGTTAATATATTATGTTCAGACAACAGGGGATCTGGAGAACACGCCCTTTAGTATATTCATGATAAACAAACAATATGGGATCCTATATATATTTTTTCCAAAATTTACAGGGCCCATAAAGGGCATAGAATCAGATACAATGGATTTACATAATTGGTAACAACAACAATAATAGAGGCATATACATATATATTTGGAATATAAGCATTGGTCAGAATCAAGCCAAAAACCACATATATATTGTGAATAAAAGAATTATAAAATTACATTATATATGTATTTATTCTCAAATTGTTTACTTGACTTAGTGTCAGTGTTCATATCTGATCTCCTTAATTCAAAAAAGTCACCAATATAACAGCCCAGTTTTTCCATAAGAGTAACATTTTCTTGGGTCAAGAGCCATAAAATTTAGAAGATTTATTTAAATTTATAAAATTATAACAATTGTTAGAAATGTCTTGGAAAAAATCGTCCCTTTGAATATCATAAAGAGGGCATTCTAATAAAAAATGAAGCTCATCTTCAACTTTACCGAGTGAGCAATTAGAACAAAGACGCTCAGATCTTTCTACATGTTTTTTTGAATTTATGTTTGTCTCAATTTTTAAAGAGTGAGCGCTTATTCTTAATTTACAAATTGACTGTCTTTTTTTTTTGAAGTCCTGTAATTCTAAATATTTTTCTTTTTTAAAACAATTTTTTCCCTTTTTCGGAGTTAATTGTTTGATACTTCAGTTTATTCCAAAATGTGAAATTACTTTTACATAGTTTATTTTTAACATACTGACATAAAGAACCAATTGATTGGTCAAAATTTGGTAATTCAATCTCTCTCTGAATATAATCTATACTAGAATGCCATGTATTTACATTAGAACTATGTAACTGTATGTTTACAACATTTAAATGCATCAAATAATAATCCGTCTTTCAAACGTTCCAGTCTATGACAATATTTTAACATTGATAAAATTATAGTAAAATACATAGGAAATCTACCAATCTCTGACATTACAGCTATATTACTTGACTTTCTGTTTACACCAAGATTATATTTCATAAATTTGGTTTGAGCTTTTTCAGAAGAATCCTGACCAAAAGCTTGTTCCTATAGAAAGTTCTATACTATAGTAGATATATATATATACATGTATAATATTCAGACAACAAGGGATCCTGTAGACTGCCCAGGGGGATCCTGTAAAACGTCCTTTAGTGTATACATGATAAACAAACAATATAAGGGATCCTATAGAACGTTTTGCATATAGTAGATATACAAGGTTCAGACAACAGGGGATCATGTAGAACGACCAGGGGATCCTGTAGAACGCCCTAACAGTAGCTTTATTGTAAACAAGTAACAATGGTTCCTATAGAGCGTCCAGCTATAGTAGAATGGTCAGACAACAGGGGTCAGATTACAGATTCGTTTCTTTAAACGCAGACCAGTTTAAACACCCTCTCACACTCCTGTAAAGCCTTAGTACGTGTAACATGTTTAACATGTGTAAGCTACATCTTTTTTCAATTTGCCTACATAAAAATACTCTTTTAAACGGATAATAAAAATATTATTAACTCCATAGTATATCCAAAGCCATGGGACCACGTGCATGTGACATTTGCAGGTCTTTACAACATAATTAAGGCACTAAGTCCTACTGTTTATCATATCTATATAAAATGTATCATGTGTATTTTAAAAAGGAATCTGTATATATATTTGTACTATGATATATGCTACTGTAACATGTGTAATGCGGTACATTTTCCTTTTTTTCATGTGATAAAAATAATAAATAATGCAAATTCACCGTGTTACATGAAAGTTAATGATTTTGAATCGGGTTTTTTTTTTAATAGTTGTACATGTTGAGAATATTCTATTTTTAGAATAAGTATTTTCAGAATCGTTTATAAATAGCCTATAAATAGAATATGCATAATTCATGAATCGTGACGTAGGGCGGTCTAGGGAAAACGGTAGTATTTAATTTTCCCAGCATTAGGTTGGCCTTTTGTGTACCCAAGGCAGGTGAAGGAAGTCAAATTAGGAGCGCTGTGATTGGATGTAAGGGTACAATATATTTTTTATTTATCTATGAATAACTGCAGTGTGTATATTTACAATATAAATTTTAAAACCTATTGAAATATTTTCTAGAGAATTATTCGAAAAGACTTGCAAAATTTCATAAATTTGGTGCAAAATGACGGTGGGCATGGATAACATAAACAAGCTCCGTTGGAAGTTGGTCATGATACTATTTGGCTTTAATTTTTAAAACAGAGTAATACAGTACTAACACAACATATAACTGTTTTATCCAGGTTTTTATCTTAAAAAGTGGTAAATTTAGAAAATGTTAACATTGTCGCCTATGGCAGAATAAATAGTACCGTTTTCCCTCTACGGGATCCCTTCTTCCGCTTACCTTAATAAAAGAGAGTGTAAAACAAAAAGGCGTTTCCGGACATCACTTGTACAATTCCGTAAAACATATAAAACTGAATTACATATATATATAACATATATATATATCTAAATATATAACAAAGCGATTGAAAATAACTGTCGTATTCTGACTTGGAACATGCATTTCCTCGTGTTGAAAAAAGTGGATTAGGCCCAGTTCGATAACTAGCTAAACCTCTCAACTTGTATGACAGTCGAATTACGTATCAATTGGGATAATTATTAGCTACAAGATTGTACAATGGGTATTCTAAGTACTGGTAATTAGAAGTTGTAAAGGAAAAGACATTAAGCAGACTATCTAGTTTTCATGTCGCTTAGTTTTCTTCTTCTTTTTATCTGTGAGAGAAGGTTTTGTATGAATTCTGCTTTTTATGATTACAAATACAAGTCGGTTGACAATTGGTATCCATTTGAATACCTGATGGTTAATTGCATTGCAATTTCCTTAAAATTTGACAGATATGTTGTTGGTCCAAACAAAATGTTAACTTGATGGTTCCATTTTCGGTGTATTTTTACTGGATTTTTTCAGAAAATTAAGCATTTTTGTGACTTTAGTAAATAGCTAGTCTAAAATTATGGGCATCAAGTTGGTTACCTATTCCCTATTCCCTATTCGTTACCTATTCCCTATTCCCTATTCGTTACCTATTCGTTACCTATTCCCTATTCCCTATTCGTTGCCTATTCGTTACCTATTCCCTATTCCCTATTCGTTACCTATTCGTTACCTATTCCCTATTCCCTATTCGTTGCCTATTCGTTACCTATTCCCTATTCCCTATTCGTTGCCTATTCGTTACCTATTCCCTATTCCCTATTCGTTACCTATTCGTTACTTATTTGATTTTTAATATCCTTCCCCCTTTTTAATTATGGCATGGAAAAGTTTAATATGGCTGCCATGGAAACGGCACAATTGTGAAAAAAATCTGTTTTTGGTTTTTGGTGAACTGTTTGGATATGCTTCAACTCAGAATCATTATATTTTAAAACAATGTAGGTGCCCACTATATACAGGTGTTGGATGACTTTGGCGATCATTGGAACTACTATGTTGCCATGGAAACTACACCAAAATTTTCAAAATTCTCAAAATGCTCAAAACTTCATGAAACTTCACAGTAATGATGAGCAACAATGGAAGATGTGGCATTTGGAGTTGGAATTTCCAAAATAGGTCTTGTTACCATGGAAACAATGCAAAAAGGTCCTAAATTTAAAAAATAAGAATTTTGAGTAAACTGGATGAAACTTTACAGGAATGGTAACTGGCATAGGCAGAGTTGGATTTTGAAGTTAGAATTTTCAAAATGGCCGCCGTAACCATGGAAACAGCAAAAATATCAAACATTTCAAAATGTTCAAACTTAATGAAACTTTGCAAAAATGTTACTAGACATCTGTAAATGCTCTCTTTGACTTTGGAATTGTCAAAATGACTGCCGCTCACCTGGTAAAAGGGGGAAGGGTGCCATCCGTTATTGCTAGCAATTACAAATCTAGTTGTTAATACTCTTACATATGGTAATAGTTCTAAATTTGTTGAGGTAAAATGATCTTTTTATGACCTATTTATATGTGTTTGTGCTCAACCGATCCTTTTACTTCATGTTCGATACGCATTTGTTCCTTACTTGTTTATTATACGTTCTACCTTTTAACTGCTTTATGTCCGTATGTTTGAAGATGGATCTTGGTTCGACGGGATGAAATCACCGTGTAAGCGCTTGCATAAAAAAGAAGATGTGGTATGATTGCCAATGAGACAACACTCCACATTAGACCAAAATGACACATAAATTATCAACTATAGTTTACTGTACGGCCTTCAACAATAAGCATAGCCCAAATCGTGTAGTCACCTATAAGAGGCCCAGGCATGACAACCTCATACAATTCAAACAACAAAATTGACCGCCGTATTTCATATAAAAAAAAAATAAACGGAAATATGTAACACAAAAACAAACAATAACTACTTAATTTCAGGCTCTTGTCTAGGGACAGGCACATACTAACATAATGTGGTGGAGTTAAACATGTAAGCAGGGTGTACATCGTTTCGGAGCATGCTATTACCTTGTTTAATTCGTTCGATCACTCACTAATAATTCGCTTATAATACGAGTATCTTACGTTGCACCTTTTAAAACATCATTTTCAATTGTTTTGTTGTCTCTGGTGAAAGATTTGGGCTCTCAGAGGTGATATAACTCTATAAGTGCATTTGTATCCGTTCCAGCGCACGGAAAATACCCTGTTACCTATTCGTTACTTATTCGCTTTTAAAAAGTTTGTTGTACGTTGCACCTTTTAGAAAAGAATTTTCAATTAAGTTCATATCTCTGGTGGTAATAATGTGTTCTTATAGATGAAATACCTCTATTAGCACATATGTACTCGTTCCAGCGCTCGGATAATACCCTGTTACTTATTCGTTCCTTATTTGCTTTTAATGCACGAGGTATACGTTGCACCTTGAAATAAATCGTTTTTTAATTGTGTTCATATCTCTGGTGGTAACAATGTGTTCTTAGAGATGAGATGACCCTATTAGAGCGCATGGACCCGTTCCAGCGCTCGGTTAATACCATGTTACCTATTCGTTACCTATTCTTTACCTATTCGTAACCTATTCACTTTTAATACGTTTGTTGTACGTTGCACCTTTTAGAAAAGGATTTTTAATTGTCTACATTTCTCTTGTTGTAACAATGTGTTCTTAGAGATGAAATTACCTTATTAGCGTGCATGTACCCGTTCCAGCGCTCAGTAAATACCCTGTTACCTATTCGTTACCTATTCACTTATAATACGTTTGTTATACGTTGCACCTTTTAGAAAAGGATTTTCAATTGTGTCCGTGTCTCTGGTGGTAACAATGTGTTCTTAGAGATGAAATGACCCTATAAGAGCGCATGAACCCGTTCCAGCGCTCGGTTAATACCCTGTTACCTATTCGTTACCTATTCACTACCTATTCGTTACCTATTCACTTATAATACGTTTGTTGTACGTTGCACCTTTTAGAAAAGGATTTTTAATTATCTACATGTCTCTTGTGGTAACAATGTGTTCTTAGAGATGAAATTACCCTATTAGCGTGCATGTACCCGTTCCAGCGCTCAGTAAATACCCTGTTACCTATTCGTTACCTATTCGTTACTTATTCGCTTTTAATACGTGTGTTGTACGTTGCACCTTTTAAAAAAGGATTTTCAATTGTGCCCATGTCTCTGGTAGTAACAATGTGTTCTTAGAGATGAAATGACACTATTAGAGCGCATGTACCCGTTCCAGCGCTTAGTAATTAATCTGTTACCTATTCGTTACTTATTCGCTTTTAATGAGCTGGGTATACGGTGCACCTTGAAATAAATCTTTTTTTAATTGTGTTCATGTCTGTGGTGGTAACAATGAGTTGTTAGAGATGAAATAACCCTATTAGAGCGCATGAACCCGTTCCAGCGCTCGGTTAATACCCTGTTACCTATTCGTTACCTATTCACTACCTATTCGTTACCTATTCACTTATAATACGTTTGTTGTACGTTGCACCTTTTAGAAAAGGATTTTTAATTATCTACATGTCTCTTGTGGAAACAATGTGTTCTTAGAGATGAAATTACCCTATTAGCGTGCATGTACCCGTTCCAGCGCTCAGTAAATACCCTGTTACCTATTCGTTACCTATTCGTTACTTATTCGCTTTTAATACGGGTGTTGTACGTTGCACCTTTTAAAAAAGGATTTTCAATTGTGCCCATGTCTCTGGTAGTAACAATGTGTTCTTAGAGATGAAATGACCCTATTAGAGCGCATGTAACCGTTCCAGCGCTTAGTAATTAACCTGTTACCTATTCGTTACTAACTCGCTTTTAATGCGCTGGATATACGGTGCACCTTGAAATAAATCCTTTTTTAATTGTGTTCATGTCTCTGGTGGTAACAATGTGTTCTTAGAGATGAAATGACCCTATAAGAGCGCATGAACCCGTTCCAGCGCTTGGTTAATACCCTGTTACCTATTCATTCATTACATATTCGTTACCTATTCGTTACCTATTCGTAACCTATTCACTTTTAATACGTTTGTTGTACGTTGCACCTTTTAGAAAAGGATTTTTAATTGTCTACATGTCTCTTGTGGTAACAATGTGTTCTTAGAGATGAAATTACCCTATTAGCGCGCATGTACCCGTTCCAGCGCTCAGTAAATACCCTGTTACCTATTCGTTACCTATTCACTTATAATACGTTTGTTGTACGTTGCACCTTTTAGAAAAGGATTTTCAATTGTGTCCGTGTCTCTGGTGGTAACAATGTGTTCTTAGAGATGAAATGACCCTATAAGAGCGCATGAACCCGTTCCAGCGCTCGGTTAATACCCTGTTACCTATTCGTTACCTATTCACTACCTATTCGTTACCTATTCACTTATAATACGTTTGTTGTACGTTGCACCTTTTAGAAAAGGATTTTTAATTATCTACATGTCTCTTGTGGTAACAATGTGTTCTTAGAGATGAAATTACCCTATTAACGTGCATGTACCCGTTCCAGCGCTCAGTAAATACCCTGTTACCTATTCGTTACCTATTCGTTACTTATTCGCTTTTAATACGTGTGTTGTACGTTGCACCTTTTAAAAAAGGATTTTCAATTGTGTCCGTGTCTCTGGTGGTAACAATATGTTCTTAGAGATGAAATGACCCTATTAGCGCGCATGTACCCGTTCAAGCGCTCGATTAATACCCTGTTACCTATTCGTTACCTATTCGTTACTTATTCGCTTTTAATACATTTGGTATGTTGCATCTTTTAGAAAAGAATTTTCAATTAAGTTCATATCTCTGGTGGAATTAATGTGTTCTTATAGATGAAATACCCCTATTAGCGCATATGTTCTCGTTCCAGCGCTCGGAGGAGACCCTGTTACTTATTCGTTCCTCATTTGCTTTTAATGCACGAGGTATACGTTGAACCTTGAAATAAATCGTTTTTTAATTGTGTTCATGTCTCTGGTGGTAACAATGTGTTCTTAGAGATCAAATTACCCTATTAGAGCGCATGTATATATGTGAATAAGTAACGAATAGGTAACGAATAGGTAACAGGGTATTAACCGAGCGCTGGAACGAGTACATGCGCGCTAATAGGGTTATTTCATCTCTAAGAACACATTGTTACCACCAGAGACATGAACACAATTGAAAATCATTTTCTAACAGGTGCAACGTTTAAAAAAATGTATTATAAGCGAATAGGTAACAAAAAGGTAACGAATAGGTAACAGGGTTTCGACCGAGCGCTCGAACGGGTACATGCGCGCTAATAGGATCATTTCATCTCTAAAAACACATTGTTACCACCAGAGACGTGGACACAATTGAAAATCCTTTTTTAAAAGTTGCAATGTACAACAAACGTATTATACGTTAATAGGTAACGAATAGGTAACAAATAGGTAACAGGGTATTAACCGAGCGCTGGAATGGGTACATGCGCTCTAATAGGGGTATTAAATCTATAAGAACACATTATTACCACCAGCGATATGAATTTAATTGAAAATCCTTTTCTAAAAGGTGCAACGTACAACAAACGTACTATAAGTGAATAGGTAACGAATAGGTAAAAGGGAATTAACCGAGCGCTAGAACAGGTACATGCGCGCTAATAGGGTTATTTCATCTTTAAGAACACATTGTTACCACCAGAGACGTGGACACAATTGAAAATCCTTTTCTAAAAGGTGCAATGTACAACAAACGTATTATAAGTGAATAGGTAACGAAAAGGTAACGAAAAGGTCACAGGATATTAACCGAGCGCTCGAACAGGTACATGCGCGCTTATAGGGTCATTTCATCTCTAAGAACACATTGTTACCACCAGAGACATGAACACAATTAGAAAACGATTTATTTCAAGGTGCAACGTATACTTCGTGCATAAAAAGCAAATAAGGAATGAATAAGAAACAGGGTATTAACTGAGCGCTGGAACGGATACATACGCGCTAATAGGGGTATTTCATCTATAAGAACACATTATTACCACCAAAGATATGAATTTAATTGAAAATCCTTTTCTAAAAGGTGCAACGTACAACAAACGTACTATAAGTGAATAGGTAACGAATAGGTAACGAATAGGTAACGAATAGGTAACAGGGTATTTACCGAGCGCTGGAACGGGTACATGCGCGCTAATAGGATAATGTCATCTCTAAGAACACATTGTTATCACAAAGGACATGGAGACAATTAAAAATCCTTTTCTAAAAGGTGCAACGTTCAACAAACGTATTATAAGTGAATAGGTAACAGGGTTTTAACCGAGCGCTGAAACGGGTACATGCGCGGTAATAGGGTAATGTCATCTATAAGAACACATTGTTACCACAAGAGACATAAAGACAATTAAAAATCCTTTTCTAAAAGGTGCAACGTACAACAAACAGATTATAAGTGAATAGGTAACGAATAGGTAACAGGGTATTAACCGAGCGCTGGAACGGGTACATGCGCGCTAATAGGGTTGCTTCATCTCTAAGAACACATTGTTACCTCTATCGACATGAACACAATTAAAAAACGATTTATCTTAAGGTGCAGCGTATACCCCTGCGCATTAAAAGCGAATAAGGAACGAATAAGTAACAGGGTATTATCCGAGCGCTAGAACGAGTACATACGCGCTAATACGGGTATTTCATCTATAAGAACACATTATTACCACCAGAGATATGAACTTAACTAAAAATTCTTTTCTTAAAGGTAAGGTGCAACGTATAACAAACGTATTATAAGTGAAAAGGTAACGAATAGGTAACAGGTTATTTACCGTGCGCTGGAACGGGTACATGCGCGCTAATAGGGTCATTTCATCTCTAAGAACACATTGTAACAACCAGACTTATGGGCACAATTGAAAATCCTTTTCTAAAAGGTGCAACGTACAACAAACATATTAAAAGTGAATAGGTAACGAATAGGTAACGAATAGGTGACAGGTTATTAACGGAGCGCTGGAACGGGTACATGCGCGCTTATATGGTCATTTCATCTCTAAGAACTCATTGTTACCACAAGAGACACGGACACAATTAAAAAATCCTTTTCTAAAGGGTGCAACGTACAACAAACGTATTATAAGTGAATAGGTAACGAATAGGTAACAGGGTATTAACCGAGCGCTGGGACGGGTACATGCGCGCCAATAGGGTATTTTCATCTCTAAGAACACATATTTACCACCAGAGACACGGACACAATTGAAAATTCTTTTCTAAAAGGTGCAACGTACAACAAACGTATTATAAGTGAATAGGTAACGAATAGGTAACGAATAGGTAACAGGGTATTTACTGAGCGCTGGAACGGGTATATACGCGGTAATAGGGGTATTTCATCTATAAGAACACATTATTACCACTAGAGATATGAATTTAATAGAAAATCCTTTTTCTCAAAGGTGCAACATACAACAAACGTATCATAAGTGAATAGGTAACGAATAGGTAACGAATAGGTAACAGGGTATTAACCGAGCGCTGGGACGGGTACATGCGTGCTAATAGGGTATTTTCATCTCTAAGAACACATTTTTACCACCAGAGACACGGACACAATTGAAAATTCTTTTCTAAAAGGTGCAACGTACAACAAACGTATTATAAGTGAATAGGTAACGAATAGGTAACGAATAGGTAACAGGGTAATTACTGAGCGCTGGAACGGGTACATACGCGGTAATAGGGGTATTTTATCTATAAGAACACATTATTACCACTAGAGATATGAATTTATTAGAAAATCCTTTTCTCAAAGGTGCAACGTACAACAAACGTATCATAAGTGAATAGGTAACGAATAGGAAACGAATAGGTAACAGGGTATAAACCGAGCGCTGGAACGGGTACATGCGTGCTAATAGGGTATTTTCATCTCTAAGAACACATTTTTACCACCAGAGACACGGACACATTTGAAAATTCCTTTCTAAAAGGTGCAACGTACAACAAACGTTTTATTTAAGTGAATAAGTAACGAATATGTAACGAATAGGTAACAGGGTATAAACCGAGCGCTGGAACGGGTACATGCGCGCTAATAGGGTATTGTCATCTCTAAGAACACATTTTTACCACCAGAGACACGGACACAAATGAAAATTTTAAAATTTTTGATATTTTTCCTGTTTCCATGGTTACGGCGGCCATTTTGAAAATTCCAACTTCAAAATCCAACTTTACCTATGCCAGTTACCATTCCTGTAAAGTTTCATCCAGTTTGCTGAAAATTCTTATTTTTTAAATTTAGGACCTTTTTGCATTGTTTCCATGGTAACAAGACCTTTTTTGGAAATTCCAACTCGAAATGTCACATCTACCAATGTTGCTCATCATTACTGTGAAGTTTTATGAAGTTTTGAGCATTTGGAGAATTTTGAAAATTTTGGTGTAGTTTCCATAGCAACATAATAGTTCCAATGATCGCCAAAATCATCCAACACCTGTATATAGTGGGCACCTACATTGTTTTAAAATATGATGATTCTGAGTTGAAGCATATCCAAACAGTTCACCAAAAACCAAAAACTGATTTTTTTCATAATTGTGCCGTTCCCATGGTAACGGCAGCCATATTAAACTATTCCATGCCATAATTAAAAGGGGGAAGGATATTAAAAATCAAATAAGTAACGAATAGGTAACGAATAGGGAATAGGGAATAGGTAACGAATAGGCAACGAATAGGGAATAGGGAATAGGTAACGAATAGGCAACGAATAGGGAATAGGGAATAGGTAACGAATAGGCAACGAATAGGGAATAGGGAATAGGTAACGAATAGGCAACGAATAGGGAATAGGGAATAGGTAACGAATATGTAACGAATAGGGAATAGGGAATAGGTAACGAATAGGGAATAGGGAATAGGTAACCAACTTGACGCCCATGTCCATTTTGCAGAAAAAGAACTGTTTAAGTAGAAGATGCAGTAGATCTTTCAATTGAGCATTGAGAATAATAGTGTTGAGAGAAGAAGAAGATTTGTATAACTCCAAGGTTTTAATGAAAATGATTAAAGGTCTTTAAAATTTTTAGAAACCACATCCTATTGACGGCAAGTACGATTGCCATAATAATTTTAAAGGCAACTTTCATTGTAGAAGAAATGGTAGTTAGAACTTAAGAACGTCCTTGAGTAGAGATTTATGATTTATTATCTTTTTATTGATTTTAATTCAGGTGCCCTGTATTATATAGACAGGTTTCGGTTTCGTCTTTCTTTTAAAGGTCAATACAAAAAGAGAGCAGGACAGATTTATAATTGATGATATATTTTTAAAATGAAATGATAAAGCAGGTGATGTAAAATCGTGTTTTACAGTGCTGCTGTCAATTATTGTTGCAACTCAATTAAAGCTTTCTTCTGTAATGACAGAGGTAGTGTTCTACATATACTTACTGGAAGTGTGATGATACAAAAGTAAAATTACAAAATTACACAACCAACGAATAAAAAAACTGTCATATTCATAACTTGGTATATGCATTTCCTTTTGCAGAAAATGATGGATTAAACCGGATATGATATCTAGCTTAAACTCTCACTCATAAAAATAGCATATAGACACTTTACTTAACAAAGTACATGATCAAAAGTGAAAGATAAGAATACAAAAATGACCGCAGCAAAATAACGAAATAGCGGGATGATAAATAACGATTCACGCAAAAAGTGTATTACCAAAACTAGACTAAACCGTAAACATCGAAATTATACAATGACAAAAAAAAAGATCACTATAACGTGTAATTAAGATAGTTCAGAACGTCAGTACCTAGAATATATACTTCAAGACCATCATGCATAATTTGTGAAGTTGATACCGAATATGTATTATGTCTATTATTATCGAGGTTTTCTTATCCCAGGCAAAGATTACCTTAGCCGTATTTGGCACAACTTTTTGGAATTTTGGATTCTCAATGCTCTTCAACTTTGTACTTATTTGGCTTTTACATACTAAGTTTATTTTTGAGTTTGACTGTCCCTCTGGTGTCTTTTGTCCCTCTTTTATCGTAATTTTGTATGTAACAATGCAGTCCTATGGGAACAAATTGCATCCCTTTATCAGCAGACTCGTTCCTGTATTGTTGCATCCCAGTGTATGGCCAAATTCAGTAAAGACCCGTCTACATTTTATTTAATTCATAAACTTGACAAAACTTTCCGCTATCTTGATGATATTTTTTCCCCTTCAAGCAGAACATATAAAAATATACTGCTGAAATTTACCGAAATTAACTTGCAATAAATAAATCAAATATGAACAGCAATAAGCGTCCAATCCTAGATACATTAAGAGATTTACAAGTTAAGTTTTAAAATTTAAGTTTTACAAAATTAAGATAAAAGTGACGATTTTTCGCCTACTATATATTGTACATTTTCTTTCTTTCTTTCTTTTTTTTTATGGTGATGTTCTTTTTTCTTATTA
Source organism: Mytilus edulis (assembly GCA_019925275.1). Classification (NCBI taxonomy): domain Eukaryota; kingdom Metazoa; phylum Mollusca; class Bivalvia; order Mytilida; family Mytilidae; genus Mytilus; species Mytilus edulis. The sequence continues at coordinate 33,722,260 of CM034361.1, read as the reverse complement.
AAGACATATAATACACATATTATATCTATGTGCCTATCTTAGGTGTAATAGTTTCACATCGTATTACATCACACCCGGTTAGGCAGCAACCATTTGGGGGGGGGGGGGGGTGGGGCTATGGTTTTTTTTTTCTGTGCAAGCTTTTTTTTCGCCTTTGGCGAAGAACAATCCATTTTTTTAGCGACAAATCGAAAACAATTTTTTTCCGTTTCAATTTTAGCATTACATATAGTGGCAGCTGAGGGTGAAACAAACAATTTTTTTTTCTCAGGGTCCAAAACAAATTATTTTTTTCACCAAAACCTGGAAACAAACTTTTTTTCCAAAAAAAACCATATACTGTGGTATAATCTGGATAATGCACGTGTCAGGTGTGCATTAACTACTTCAATTATTGCACAGGTCACGTCCTTGACAAATGTTTATTGTACAGTACTTTACGTTTATTGATTCCAGATATTTGTTTTTCTCCATTTTGAAAGAAATATCAAGTGGATACATGTATCTATACGGACATAAAAATTAGTCACTTGATAAAACATCAGAATAGAAAACATACAAAACAAATGTAGTAGCATTACAATCAACCGAATACAAATCTAAATAAGATAAAGAACACAGTTTGATTTAATACTAAAATTATTTTTCCATTAGAAACACCTTGTGGCCGCATTCCTCTTAGAAGTCCAGTTACAAGAAAATAAAGTGTTTTCGTTGGATATTTCTCTCCATTCTTTTTTCGAACTTCTACTACACATTTTTCTAAAATCTGAGTTTCACACTATCTTTTTCTTTGTTCAGTGGACCATGAAATTGGGGTCAATTCTTTAATTTGACATTAAAATTAGAAAGATCATATCATAGGGAACATGTGTACCAACTCTCCCCCAATACCTCTAGCCTATGTAGAATAAAGAAACACATATGAAGCATATACATAGAAAAACTTATTTAAAAGAAATCCGAGTCCGATGTCAAATTACAGTGGCGGATGCAGGAATTTTCGAAAGGGGGGGTGCTAGCCCAGGGCAAAGGGGGGGTGCAAAACATATGTCCCGATTCAAATGCATTGATCGGCCAAAATAAAGGGGGGTGCGCACCCCCGGAACCCCCCCTCTGGATCCGCCACTGAATTAGTAGATATAGGAAGATGTGATGTAAGTGCCAATGAGACAACTCTCCATCCAAATAACAATTTACAAAGTAAACCGGCATTAGAGGTAAATGTACGGCCTTCAACACGGAGCCTTGACTCACACCGAACAACAAGCTATAAAGGGCCCCAAAATTACTAGTGTAAAACCATTCAAACGGGAAAACCAACGGTCTTGTTTTCGGTGTGAGCCAAGGCTCCGTGTTGAAGGCCGTACTTTAACCTATAATGGTTTACTTTTTAAATTGTTATTTGGATGGAGAGTTGTCTCATTGGCACTCACACCACATCTTCCTATATCTAACCTATATAAAAAACGAGAAACACGTATAAATTACATAAACAAACGACAACTACTGGACATCAGATTCCTGACTTAGGACAGGTGCAAACATGTTTTCACATCAGGTTTTCGTTTTTCATAGCGTTTCTCAATAGAAAGCACTTTCATTTTATTCCTGTTTTAATTTAGGCCATGTCGACTCGGCTAACTTGGCTGACAGGCAGGGTTATCCAACACAGTTTTTAAATTAGATACACCAATGATAATCGTTGCAAAGTTTAACCAAAATTAGCAGGCGACTCCCTAAAAGACATAAGTTTAATAACATTTGGCCCAGTAGTTTCAGAGAAATTTTGTAAAAATTAACAAAGATAAAATCAGACGACGAATGCCAAGTGACGAGAAAAAGCTCACTTAGCAGGGCCAGGTCAGATACAAAAGAACTCTCGCAAAATATACCACTAAAGACTAAAGCAGGTCTTAGTACCAGCAGAAAACGACCATGACAGAGCAAAAACATTGAATGAACATTTCACTATATAATTGTATCAACTAAGAATACATCAGGTAAATGTATACCACTAAAATAAACCGTTACATCCAAAATGGAAAGACATGATAACTTAAGTATATACTGTGCTAGAACAAAATTAGAATATGGATTCAATACACAAAAAGTATGAGTGCCAGAAGAAACAGGCCATAGAATGTAAAAAAAAATAGATCATAAAAAAATGAATAAGCAGCTACCATGTTACTATTCACCAATTTTTCAACAATCATCAATACCAGCTTGACACCTAATGAATGGACAACAGGAGACATTTGTCCATTTCCGCAAATTAAGAACAAGTTGATTCAAGACCATCAGTATGTTCATTCAAACTTTGTTTACAAATAAGCAATCAAATGGACTTTATTTTTTTATTTACAACACTAAGAATAAAATGTGAGTAACAAATAATGTAAATTTGAAGGATCAAAATGTAAATGAAATGATCATCATATGACTACATCTATCTTCTCTGTGGCAGCAGTCCAAACAAAGTCTATAATAGCAGTCGTACTCTACCAAACATCCATATATCTAATGTCCATATCTGAAATAAATGATTTTCTCTTATATTATTGCTAGTTCACAAAGATGTAAATTTGGTTTAATAATCACTCACAAATCAACTGCTATTTACCATGAAAATTTAACAACACTGATTTTTAAACAATATCAAACATAATCCTCAAATACAAATGGAATGGTAACATGTTTAAAAGTGACTAAATGTATACAATTAATCTGAAATGTTATACAATGTAGTTCTCCTTTTTGATTTAATATTGTATTTATATTGTGTCGTAGATCAAATTTTTCATTGTTCAGTGATATATACTTGGTTTTGTTAATATGCTTTTTTTATTGAGTTAAGCCATTTCAATTCCATTTCAGTTACACTACATTTTCAGGATAGTGCGAATTTTGGCGCTTAAGTGTAAAACCGCTGCACTTGTTTCTGCATGCCCTAAAGTCAGGAACCTGTTCAGAAGTTGTTGATTGTTGATATGGTCTTTAAGCATTTCTTGTCTCTTATGTAGATTAGACACTAGTCATTTTGGGGCCCTTTATAGCTTGCTGTTTGATATGAGCCAAGTATCTGTTTTGAAGGCTGTATTTTGACCTATAATACTTTTCACATATTGTCACTTTGACATGTTTGATGGAAAGTTGTCTCATTGGCACTCATACCAAATATTCTTTATTCTATGCACAATCAACATGATAAAATAGGAAGAGAGTTCCAAATTGGACACTAATAAAATTGAGAATGGAAATGGGGAATGTATCAAAGAGACAACAACCCCAAATATGTTTTTATTTTTTTAAATATCAGTTGTCAACAATTCACTATAACTCATTTAAATGCTATAAACACATACTTCTGAAACTCCCACTCTCTATTGTCTAGAGGACAGACTTGTCTGGTCTTTAGCCATCTGGATATACAGTGGAAGTGGAAGGCATGCTGAAATCATTCAAAGAAATACAACATTATTATTTAATTCAAATACCATAAGAGCATCTGACAAAAACAGGTTTAGATCACATGTATCAATTGAATAACTCTTTACTAAATGTAGTCTATACGAATAACTTTTTTTTATAAAACTAGTCTATAAGTTTATCTCCAAACCTTTTGACACCTATTTTTGCATTAATTCTACTTTTCTCAGTACAAGGTATATTAGGTTTAATTTAAAGTGTGTTCTGTTTTAAAGATAGGGTTGAAGGCATTTTTTGTCAGCACCCGCCACCCAGACAATTGTTATTGAGAATTATAGTGCATTATAGTGTGAAAAGTTGCTCTGATACCCATCACTCATGTATTATTAATACAATGTGCCTTCCACCCCCCACCCCCCTTCATTTTTTTCTAGAATAGCCCCAAGGACAAAACAAGGGCTTTTATTACATGTTATTGCACCACATATTTTTAATTTATTGATACATGTACAAAACCTGTTATGAGCCTTATTTCTACCAACTTACATTGCATACTCCCCATGCTACGGTACATTCTTCACTGGTGGCTGAGGCCTGGTTAGCCTGACATTCTATACACAAATCCATAATGTGATTTCTACAGATAGCACAGTTGTCTACCACAATGTCTGCAAATTAAGACAATGTAACTGTTATTCAGGTTATAATTAAATGATTTCCATTTTTTTTCATTATTGGATTAATAACCAACATACAAATGTAAATGTATTCATGCTTTATTAATAAATAATTTATTGTTCACAATGTACCACAATGTCTGGTGCACCTGAAATAATCCCAGATTTTTTTAATGAGATAAGTGTTGCTCAGACTGTCAGTCTTTACTTATGAAAGTATGATGTGTTTTGTCTTTTTGTTGTTTTTCTGTCTTTTTCTATAGCATTGGCAGTTTGTTTTCAACTTATGAGGTTGAATATCCCTTTAGTATCTTTTACCTATCTTTCAAACCCACAGAAATCGTAAAAAAAAATTCTATAGAAAATACCTGTTAGTAACAAATTATTTCAAGGACATACAACATCATCAAGATATATGGCGAAGGAACACTGAAAACATTCACTACTTCATTGTACTTACAATGTAGGACTGGCACATTAAAACATGTGACAGATTTGAAATTTAACTACCATCTGAATTTAAATGTAAAACTGCTATCCATTGAAGTACTTATAAAGTTATTGTTCACCTGAACTAATTTATCATTTTAATAGTGTACATACCCCAGGCCCATAGAGCTACAGCATTCCACTGTAATAGAAAATATTAAAAAATATACTTCATATATACAAAATGGACAATCAAGTTACAATATAACAGATATAGTTGTATGTAACACTATTGATATTGGCCATGGGTGTACATTTTGTAAGTCACAGGCACTTGTGTCAGAATTGTTTTCACCTATATATACAATGTACCTTTAAATAATATAACACAAGGTACTTACAAAATGTAAATAACTCACATTTTAGAAAAAAATGTCACTTGGTCACAAAATTCCGCGTTATTTCAGTTTCTCACCCGTCTTAATAGAAAATAAGCTGATTTCTTAACTAATATGGGGACATACATATTTTCATTCTACTAATGAACTCAAAATTGTTAACACTTTTTTATATCCCAGCATCGGCGCAGAAATCTACTTCCTTTTCTGGTCTTGTTTGCATGAGACCTTGAATAAAATATATATTTATCAGTCTTGTAAAATATGAGAAGGAACTCAATACCAGTTCATTTTTAATAAATGTTACTTGATGACAGCGTTTCTTTGTTTACATTGAATATGATATCATACATGTAACTTAAATAACATCACAACTAAAACACCTAACAAAAGAACCAAATTCGGAAAAGTTTCAGTGTTTCCATTTCTTTTTTAAACATGTTTGAATTACAAATATAATTCATACAGACTTCGTCCCCTTTCACAGGTAATGCTGCTTCATATTTAAAAAAAACATTGTTAACACATGAGGGTGGTACGCTTTAGTAGATTTCATACCATAAATTGAAAAGGAAAAACAATGGGATTTACTCTGAAAACAGGGAATACCCAATTTTTCTTAACTTTCTGTAACAAAAGAAGAGAAGACTTGAGCTCAACCTAAGTGTGCCCTTTGGGCAACACTAAAAATAGAACCAACAGTAACACGAAAGATGTGTAGATATTTTTGCCGGAAAAAAAATTAGTTTGTGTAAAAGGTCGAAACGTTTTACCTTTTTAACTTCAAATCTCTTCTTTCCAGCTTTGTCTGATCCCAAACCTGAAGATTCTCCAAGATCACCGTCATCGACATCCATAGCAGCAGCCATTATTTATCAAATTTCCTGCCTTCTAACGTTATCTTCAAATCAAAGCTAAAGTCTTGAGGAGTACCGAAATTTAAATTTGTAGATTTTCATGTGTAACGAATCTGTTAGTTCCTCTATGTATTAGGTCGTTTCGGCCCCAAATCGATACGGCCCAAAATTAAATAATGAATAATTAATATAAAGGTCGGGGAGTTTTGTCAAGTTTTTGATTCAGCGTAAATGACAATTTGCACATATATAATTTCTCAACCGATTCTCATTGTTAATTTCAAGATGTAATTCAAGGTTTTACACTAGTAATTTTGGGGCCCTTTATAGCTTGTTGTTCGGTGTGAGCCAAGGCTCCGTGTTGAAGGCCGTACTTTAACCTATAATGGTTTAATTTTTAAATTGTTATTTGGATGGAGAGTTGTCTCATTGGCACTCACACCACATCTTCCTATATCTATGATACAAAATAAACTGTATCTGTTTAGTCCTTTATTTCATGTTTTTTCATGTTTGATGGGATAGATCAGTTCAACATGGTCACAAAACTTTGAAATATTTAATGATAGGACTTCATCTACTACAGTATAGCGGGACCTGAAGAAAATGCTATGTCCACTTTTCTTTATTCACAACTTGGAAGCTCCTGTATGAATTCAGTCAGTCATTAGAATAAAAGAACAAGTTGGCAAGAAGGAGCATAATTAGTTCCAATAGGAATGTCTATTGATAGTTTAAAAACACGTCCTCCAAACGTAACACATATGTTGACAATAAAAAAATCCAGCATCTTGGGAATACCAGTGTTTCAAAATAAAAAGATTTGGGTTTTTTTTCAATCAGAGTTATTTTTTATAAAGAATGAATCGTCCCTCCCAAAGACAAGATACTTGCATTTATGTTGATTTTTTTTTACAAAACAAGGCAGAACCAATATTTTCAATTTGTTTAAAATATATTATATTGATAGACATTTGAATAAGCCTCTGGATGGGCCTTCATGTCTGTATCCAAATATATTTTAGCATCCAATTCTTTTCTATCCTTTTTCTTTGGTCCATTCTTCTCTATTATTTTTCTTTTCACTTTATTCTTCACTTTTTATCTAGTATTTTTATGGCCCCGCCACTAAGTGGTTGGGGACATATAGTTTTACCCTTGTCCGAAATTCAGTAATTCCGTCATTCCGCAACAAACCATTATACAAATTACGGGCTTTGGACTTTGATAAACTGTTGAAAATTACAGTTATACAGACTTTTTTTTTCTAAACGCTTTCAGATATTGGGATCATTTTGGCATGTGAGTTATCCAAGATGAGTTACAGGTCAAGTTTAAGTTTCGTTCCGCTCCGCTCATGATTTTTTTCTTCTTCAAAATTACAGGCTTTGGACTATGATAAATTGTTGAAAGTTACGGTTATACAGACTTTTCTCTAAACGCTTTCAGATATATATTGGGATCATTTTGGCATGTGAGTTAACCAAGATCAAGTTTACTTTTTGTTCTGCTCGGCTGATTTTTGCCGAAATTACGGGCTTTAGACTTTGATAAATTGTTGAAAATTACAGTTATACAGACTTTTTTTCTAAACGCTTTCAGATATTGGTTGTGAGTTGCTCTTGATGAGTTGCAGATCAAGTTTAAGGTTACGTTCCGCTCAGCTATTTTTTTCTAAAATTAAGGTTTTACAACTTTGAAAATTGTTGGAAATGACCGATATCATCAGACATTTTTCTAAACGCCACCAGATTTTGAGCTGATTTGTTTATATGTGAGACTACCATCATGTTTGTGATCACATGTGTTATTGAAATTGCAGATTTTTCAACTTTTGGAGACGGGGTCATTCGTGTCGCTTTGACACATCTAGATTTATTTGTATCCATATTTTTTATTCTGTATTACCCATCCAGATCCTCTTGTACATTTATGAAGATATACTCCACATCTCCATTTTGTTTATATATTGGAAACCAATTTTTAACATGTTTAATAGATACCACCAGGATATTTATTTAATTAGCAGATTGAGCTGGTTGAGTAAAATGGAGTCCAATAACTTTTAATATGATTGCACATTGTTCTTTAAGGCGAGAGAAAAAACAATGACAAACATATAATGACAATTTCAAATGAAAACTGGTAGGGTCAGACTGGTCACTATCACCTTCATTATTGTATATATCTAAGATATGAGATACAGTTTAATACAAACGATTATAATCAAACATTTTTTTGTCGACTATATTTGATATCCACTTGTACGAATTTGAGTACATTTTCCAACAGTCCACATTCTAACTGAGACGCCTATCCCAATTATTTTAAAAGTAGATCATATTAAATCCCAACCATCCATGCACATGCTGTTTCACTTGCGACACTATACTGTCTGGTACTGGAAGACCTCCAAAGGACCTCTAATTATTTATTATTTAGATGTATGTTATTGAATGTAGCCATGTACATCCTCCAAGAAGACAAGAAGACAGTGGGACGCAATTTTATCATTTTAGGGAAATACATTATAATTGATAATTTTTTGGAGATCTATTGATAATTGGTTACAAGTAAAATTTGCAAATTGCTAGTTTGAGATGGAAACTAATCGATGTTTGATTGTGGAGATCATGATGGCTGATCATGCAAGATTTCTTCTATATACTAGTATATATGTCGTCTCGAGGCTCGGTTAGCTGCTTGAATTTTCAAGCATGTCTTTTAGAAGCACGCACCTTTGTTCATCGTTTTTTTCTGAACGAGTAATGCCACTTGGAATTATCAATTATAGGCCTATATAGATAGTCGAAATATCTCATTAGAGCAATCATTCCACATCCCCATATAACACATATAATATAAATGACGTCACCGTTTTTACGTGGTGTTGACCTGAGTGACTATTATTTGTAATGGTGTCTTTCATTATTGACCTATCTCTGTATTTCAATGTAGGAAGTTTTGACAACTGTCATTTCGGCCATGCTGCCAGTTCGCCAACAGCTAGTCGGCCGTTAACATTAATTGCCACTGAGTTTGATTATACTTTGTCAAGTCGTTTTGGCCATGTTTTTTACATAAAAGAGAGGATTTTTTTTAAATTAAATAAACCATTTCAATCATTATTTTATAGGCCCCTATAGACCTATGCATATTGATAAAGATGTATTTTAATTTAATAAAGAATGTTATAAAAGCATTCATAAAATTGAGAATGGAAATGGGGAATGTGTCAAAGAGACAACAACCCGACCAAATAATAATAAAAAAAAAACCAAAAAAAAAACCAACAGGTCTTCAATGTAGCGAGAAATTCCCGCACCCGGAGGCGTCCTTCAGCTGGCCCCTAAACAAATATATACTAGTTCAGTGATAATGAACGCCATACTAATTTCCAAATTGTACACAAGAAACTTAAATTTAAATAATACAAGACTAACAAAGGCCAGAGGCTCCTGACTTGGGACAGGCGCAAAAATGCGGCGGGGTTAAACATGTTTGTGAGATCTCAACCCTCCCCATGTAAAAGTAAAAAAGTAAAAGCATAACAATACGCACATTAAAATGCAGTTCAAGAGAAGTCCGAGTCTCTTCGTATAGTTCACTATCGAAACAACATTTTATAATCAAGATAATATACTTGTTGATAAAATATGAGCTATACTTTAACAAAATATGGCTATCCAACAAATTTCATTCTTTTTTCACAACCAGTGTCTCCTGAGAAAAAAACTTGAGCTTGGTGAGTATATCTTGTGATAGATTCAAAACTGAAAAAAATGTAAGACATTGATCTTACATTTTTTTTCAGTTTTGAATCTATCACAAGATATACTCCATTTAGGCAAAGTATGACAAAACCTCCCATATTTTGTTATACTATCATACCAGTTGAATGCATTATAGGAGAAAGTATGACCGAAATGAATGTGGCCGAAGCAACCTGAGGGCGAATTTGTATGTGGCCGAAACGTTTCGAAAGCCAATTTTTCGTTCCGTCTGTAAATTCGTTAAATAATTTATGTACATGTTGGAACATCTCGGAAAGGAAACATGTCAACTAACCAAACACCAGCCTCCAGAGACCATAAACATGGTCCTGGGGAAACAGAAAGTGCGGTCAAAGATGGCAAAAGCCCTCCTAATCATCCAATATTTGATGCAATCAAATCTGGGTAATTTCAACATATAAATCCAACCAAATCGCACACATCCGTCTCTCTCTCTCTCTCTCTTGCACATTATCTGAATCTATTTTGATTTACATGTTTCACTATTGTTTATGTTACACATAGAATTTTGTAAAGTGAAGCAACCAATAATAAAATTTAATGTATTTTACTTGTTTAATAAATCAATAAAAACGTATCCATAGTTGTTGTTTAAATTTAGAAATGACTGTTTGTTTACTATGTTGCTAGTCATTTACCAGGTTCAATGATCATGATGATAGCTACATGTACATTTTGAGCTTATATAGCCAAATTGAAATAAACTAATTGATTGCACTATATTAGTGAAATGCTTTGTGTCATTTTCATTATATATTGCAGTTTCTGCCATGTCTGCATTAATCATTGTTAATAAAATCATTAAAATGGAAATCAGGAATGGGCCAAACAATTTGTCAAAGAGACAATACCAGAAAAACTAAATCATACTTGGACAGTGCAGATTAAAACTTCACAGACACGCTTAATTGTTTGTTCATTTAACTTTTATTATTACAAACACAATGTATTATTTTTGGATGATGTGTATTTTATGGTAAAAGCAATAAACATTTGAAATAAAATTTACAAGAAGCATATACAGCTTCTCTGTTATATCTGCAAATTATTAGATTATTATTCAAATAAAAATTAAAAACTTAAATTTCTCTAAATAAAATCAATGAACATCATGTGCATACCTGCCAACTTTTGAAAATGCCCATGGGGGTTTTAGCGCGCGACAACAATTTCAAAGGTTACAATTCTTTGCGGTGACTATTTTGCGCATGCTGTTTTGTAGTCTAGAAAAAGTGTCATATTTGTAAGATGAGCTTACATGCCTTTTTCTTAAGTTTATTTGCATGATTCTAGTTATTATATCAGCAGAAAGAACATGTAGCTGTAAGACCAGGAATTATTTTCATGTGTAAGGATACTAAATAGTTGTTGACTTTTCCAATTTAAAATTAGACAAAAAGAAAGACCTTTATCAGGTTGGGAACAACACCTAGGGATCCCCCCTCAATGGTAGGACATTAAAAACCACTTTTTAAGTACAAATGAGCACACATTCATATTATTTGAAGAAACTTTTCCCAAAGAACTACAATGTATACAGCTTATGATCTATCTGGTATTATATGGTCAACACATGTCCAAGAATGTTGATATGTTCTTGGCCTTATATCTTCTTTATTATTCAAAATAATAGGACTCTTCATTTAGAAAAGCTGTTCCAAATATAATGTCAGAATTTCCCATTTTTAAGTTAATAAATCTACATTTTTCTATTTTATTTTTTACAAGAGTGACCCCTTGACTAAGGGTAGTCCCTCATTTAAGGGATTCCTTATGTTGATGTGGGTGGGTCCATGTGAAAATAATGAATAGTACATTATACATACTTTAAATGATTGAATACATAAATAAACATGATAAAATTATGTTACAGCAAGTGTACATGTAATGTCAATAAATTAGTGAATAAACTTCTATTTATTATCTTCATGGTAGTACTGCATCATTGAAATTTGTCAATCAGCCATGCTTTTATTCTTATCTTGTGTAAGAACCTCCTTGCAGTTGAAAAATCATTTGCCATGTTCACGTTTTTACTATTCTGACCAACAAACAGAGGAATACAACACAAGTTCAATATCTAGCATGTTAAAATAATCTTGCGAGAAAACGTTTTTGATTGGCTGATTAATTTGAAAAGGGTTTTTGAGGAACACGATCGTGCAATTATGACAAAGGGTCAAAATCGTGTAGTACATGCCTAAATCGGGAAAGTTGGCAGGTTTGCATGTGAAAGGCATTTGCCTGATTTTATTTGTAAATTTGAGGTAGTCATTTTACTATAGACACTTTTAGAATGTCATCCACCCATGCAAATCAATACTGTATTACTAATTTAAAACACAACAAATTGAATTCACTATCCAATACGATTTGAAAAAAAAATGCTCAGTAAAAGTTCTAACTCGGCCTCAGACTTTTTCATAAGACTGTCAACAAAACATAAATTAACACATATTGCTTCACTTTTATTAACCGGATTTTTGTGACAAAAATGTCGGTTATTAAATTGGGGATGCTCGGCGGGCGGGCTGTCGGTCGGGCGGTCGGTCGGGCGGGCGGCAATCAAATTTTGTCCGTGCATTAACTCAAGAACCGTTCAACCAAAGCTTCCCAAATTTTAATATGTTGTTACTGACAACTAAATGAAGGTCAAGATCAATAATGGCCATTTTGACTTTTACCGTTCAGGAGTTATGGTTCTTGAAAGATTGAAAAATGGCGATTCCAGTCGTGTCCGTGCATTTACGCATGAACAGTTCTACCAAAGCTTCCCAAATTTTAATATGTTGTTACTGGTGACAAAATGGAGGTCAAGTTCAATAATGACGATTTTGACTTTTACCGTTCAGGAGTTATGGTTCTTGAAAGATTGATAAATGGTGTTTCCAGTCGTGTCCGTGCATTTACGCATGAACTGTTCTACCAAAGCTTCCCAAATTTTAATATGTTGTTACTGGTGACAAAATGGAGGTCAAGTTTAATAATGACGATTTTGACTTTTACCGTTCAGGAGTTATGGTTCTTGAAAGATTGAAAAATGGTGTTTCCAGTCGTGTCCGTGCATTTACGCATGAACTTTTCTACCAAAGCTTCCCAAATTTTAATATGTTGTTACTGGTGACAAAATGGAGGTCAAGTTCAATAATGATGATTTTGACTTTTACCGTTCAGGAGTTATGGTTCTTGAAAGATTGAAAAATGGTGTTTCCAGTCGTGTCTGTGCATTTACGCATGAACTGTTCTACCAAAGCTTCCCAAATTTTAATATGTTGTTACTGGTGACAAAATGGAGGTCAAGTTCAATAATGACGATTTTTACTTTTACCGTTCAGGAGTTATGGTTCTTGAAAGATTGAAAAATGGTGTTTCCAGTCGTGTCCGTGCATTTTCTCATGAACCATTCAACCAAAGCTTTTCAAATTTTAATATGTTGTTACTGATGACAAAATAGAGGTCAAGTTCAATAATGACGATTTTGACTTTTTACCGTTCAGGAGTTATGGTTCTTGAAAGATCGTAAAATGTTGTTTCCATTCACGTTGTTGCATTTACTCACAAACCATTCAATCTAAGCTTTTCAAATTTTAATATGTTGATACTGATGACAAAATAGAGGTCAAATTTGATATTGACAATTTTAACTTTCACCAATCATCAGTAATGGTTCTTGTGATATTGCCAGGACACAAACAAATGCTAATAAATCCGGTTTGCTGTCGTTGTGACAGCCTCTTGTTTCTTTTCTAATGTCATGAATGAACATGTAGTTACTTGTATGAATGTACATGTAGTTACTTGTATGTAGTACATGAAGTCATAGTTTGATTTTTAAATGACAATACTAACTGTTGACAGAACATTCAGTCTAATAAATTAAATACCACATGTACATATATATATCTCAGAGGGTGACAGAGCAGATTGTTACTTGTTTAAAAAAAACTGTGATGAATCTTGGCTTTGCCTTGGTTGACAATGTTTTCATAGAGCAACTATGTGCTCTTTCACCCTCTTGGCTTTGTCATGTATGTGTTATTTATAAACATATAAAAGCCTGAATGAGCTAGTAAAAGCAGAATAATCTATAATTTGCCTGTTAACTGCTGAAATTAAAAAAGCATCAGAAATCCAATTTTTGTGTTGTTTTGTTTTTCAATGGTAATGATCTAATATGTACAAACATTGTTTATAGAATGAAGATAGTTGTGAACAGTTAATGTATACACATTTCTTTGATTGAGGTACGTTATTTGCTTTGGGCAAAAAATGGCCTTCATTGCAACTCATATTTATTTAGAGTTCAGACAAACCTCTGCAATTTGGAATATTTAAGTTATGATCATGATGATTGGACATTTCATTAGTGATGACAATTTGGTGATCATAATAATAAAATTGAGAATGGAAGTGGGGAATATGTCAAAATGGTCAAAAAGACAACAAAATGTACTTTTTTGTCAGTGAACAATAGCAAATAATCTTTATACCAAAAATACATTGTATATTTGGTTGCTCATGTTTGGAAACCAATAATATGAACAAACAATGTACAATGTAACATGTATATTTATTTTACGACCACAATTGGTTACCATTTTTTTTAAGACTCAAGATGTTCAATGCAAAGCAATCACCTATCAAATTTTTTTTTGCTTTTAGTACATTTTGTACATGGTCTACATTGTAGGTTATAATTTTTTTGTGAAATATATTTATTATTTGATTCAGTTTTCACCACTGATAAACTTAACTGTCATTTTGTTAATATCTCATGTATTTGGATGTACATGTACATTAAACATGTTAAAAAAATGTCTTTACATTAAAAACTGTGATTCTTGTTTCAGTATGTTGGTACCAGTTCAAACAGCAGCTGAAGATGGACCCTCAGTTTTCTCACTCCGAGATGATAAAGGCCACACTCCTGCCCATTGGGCATGCCTTGGAGGCCACACTGTTATACTTCGATTCATCTTAGACAACAAAGGCCCTGTTGATGAGGCCAGTAATAATGAACTAGGAGCTCGTCCAATTCATTGGGCATGTGTAAACGGACATGTAGCAATAGTTGACATTTTACTCCAGGCAGGTGTTTCTATAGATGTTGTTGATAATAAAGGGTGTACACCATTAATAGTGGCAGCTCAATATGGACATACAATGTTAGCTGGTTACCTAATGGGTAAAGGTGCAAGGCTACAGATAGTAGACAGGGATGGAGACAACGCATTACATTGGGCAGCATTTAAAGGTAGACATTTAATATAAATATCATGGTGATAACATAGCTGAGCATGCATAACATATTGTGTTTTCTTCAAAATGATTTTACATAAGCAGCTTTTAATGGTATACATTTGATAAATATGTACATGAAGATTTGTGTGTAATTTAGTACAGAAAAATTGTAATAGTACACCTAATACACAATGACATGTATGAATTTTGTAGTCATTTACACACCACTTTATTAATTAAAGAGATGTGGTATGATTGCGGAGGAGACATCTGACAACCATCCAACATAGTCCAAATAATGTTGATTTAAGCTGAAATGTGGTCAAATATGTAGTACATTTTTAGTAGGAGAGACTTGATTATTGTGTGGTATACAACAGATTTGTTGACATTGAAGGCAAGAGAAGTTCTTAATCTTTATGTTCAAGATAAAGCCTCACTTACATGTACACTGATACACTCTTATGAACTGTTCACAATGGCTAAGTTTGAAAGTAAGCATGCATGTCAAGATTTGAAATGAAGTATATAAATGTGAAAAATCTGATCAATTTTAATATTTTTTACAAAGAATAGTTGAGACTTACACTTAGAAGAATTATTATTGTATTATACATTATGAAGAAAATCTACTTTTTCAGGACAAAATGAATTAATGAGATTGTTGATATATTCTGGTTTTAATCCTCGACAGAGAGATAACTATGGACAAACATCACTACATTTATCTTGTATTAATGGTAATCTAACGTCAGTCAAAGAACTATGTGAACAGGTATGTGAATAGAAAGACCTGTTCCTTTACGACCTGATGATTGTTTGATTGGTATTTTAATGCCAGTTTTAACACTATTGTTCTATTTTGTGATTATTTTAATAGTTTAATGCCAGTTTTAACACTATTGTTCTATTTTGTGATTATTTTAATGCCAGTTTTAACACTATTGTTCTATTTTGTGATTATTTAATAGTTTAATGCCAGTTTTAACACTATTGTTCTATTTTGTGATTATTTTAATGCCAGTTTTAACACTATTGTGCTATTTTGTGATTATTTTAATGCCTGAGTTTTAATACTGTTGTGCTATTTTGTGATGGTCAGTTTATATTGGTGAATTTTGTTAGTTAAAACATTAAAATGGCCATTATTAATTGAAATGATGATTTCACACTGAAATTATGAATTCTTCTTGTCAAAAGATTGTACACAAATGAGCTCCATGTTGCAGAAGACATTGAAATATCTTGATTCGTAATAATTTTTCTTTGTTTTTTGCTTTAGGATGGTGCTGAGTTAGATCTTAAAGACAAAAATGGGAAAACACCACTGATGTTAGCCTCCGGTAGAAAGCATCAAGATGTCATAGAGTATCTGCGAAGACAGATTAAATCTAAAAATAGTTTTATACCTAAATTAGATCTGTTGTAAGTATTCATATATGTATAAATTATTTTTGCTATTAATTTGCACCTAGCTATGGACAGACATCTTTGAATTTATTAACCAAAGTTGAAAATCCTGAGAATTTTTTTTTAGTTCAAAGATAATTCAATTTATAAACAAACATAATTAAATCCAGCAGTTTACAATTAAGTTGAGAATTTTTTTGGTGAATGTGAGGACAGTCTTTAATCAAACTATCAAATAAAAATAAGGAACCAAATTCTTTTCAATGAATTTTTAACTACATATCATTATCTAGTAAGTTTTATTTCTTTCAAAACAAGTTATATGTTACATGCCTAACTAGAACTATACTGAACTATAAGAAATTTATAAGCAAGGTTTAATATTTCAGATCTATAGCATTTGGTCCCCCAGGGAACAGTAAAGTAGCCATCTTGTTTTTCATGGTGAACGTGTTGTGCTGGGGTTATCCTATGTATATTATAAAGGTAAGTCTGTTATTAAAGGAATGATGATTCAGGTGAATTTTCACTTCAGAGGATGTATATTTTTTATAATGAGTATAAAAGTCTGTTTACTTTTACAAGGTGTTAAATCATGCACAAATTCCATTTCAAATGTGACGACATATTATATTATGAATCTTGGATAATCATGTATGCTGTTTTGACATTGTTCTAAAAAGGCATAATAAAGAATAATTTTGTGTATTTTTCAGTGTTTTAGATACTGTACACATGTTATTCTTATAAAATATAAGTTTGTGTATTTGACAGTGTTTTAGATTATACTGTACATATGTTATCCCATAACTTCTATTTTATGTATTTTACAGTGTTTACCGTACACATGGTATGACCTTATGGTATTACATATAATATTCTTCATTCTGAACATAGTCATGTGGTTTTCATTGTTCCATGCCAGTACGACAGATCCTGGTTATCTTCCTAGAAATGTACCAGAGTATGATTTAGCTATTAAACAGGTAAGTTGTTTCTAGATCTGTAGTAATTAAACAGAATTTTTGGTCTAAGCATTTAAAAAACTGAACAAAAAACATATCTATTCAATGTTTAAGAATCAAATATTACTTTGGATAATGTTTTGAACAGGAACACACAATTGTTACGATTGGCTAACAACATCCTAAATTTAACCCACAACAATTATCTTATTTTCATTTTATAGCACAACATGTATGTATAATGAAATTATAGATTGCCTTTTAACTTCTGAAAGGACCATTAAATGGACCAGATTAAAAAATTCTTACTTGGTTTAGACTTAAAAGGAAAAGAAAACAAATATCCATTATTAATGAAATTACATTTTTGTAGGTTGCACATTTTGATGAGTGGAAACAAGGAGAGAATCCATTAAGTCGATTGTGTCACACATGCCGCCTCGTAAAGCCGCTACGATCCAAACATTGTAGAGTTTGTAATAGATGCATTAAAGTTTTTGATCATCACTGTCCATATATATACAACTGTGTAGGATATAAAAATAGGTAAGTTTTTGATCATCACTGTCCATATATATACAACTTTGTAGGATATAAAAATAGGTAAGTTTTTGATCATCACTGTCCATATATATACAACTGTGTAGGATATAAAAATAGGTAAGTTTTTGTTAATACTCTCTGGTGATTTAAAAAAAACATGTTTTCTTGTATACTTTGAAGTACTTAATATGGGTTCCAGATTCTTAGGGAAATTTTTTCATAAAATTTCTGTACTTGCAAACAATAGATGTTTTTTTTTCTTCAATTAACCATTTATGGGTTTTTAAATATTTACTCTCAATTTCAAATTATTTTCAAACAAGATTCTCTTCTAAGGCCAAAATTGGCATTTGAATTTTCTAAAATGAAACTTTACAATTTGCAAGCTGCTGTTTCTTATTTTGAAGGTTTGAGAATCTTGTGGAAAATGTTTCTATGCTAATATTTATTGCTTTTTATTGTCTGTGGAACAAATGCATGTGCAGTAAATAAATGCTTTATTGCATGATTATTGATTGCTTAAAAGGTTCAGCATAAAATATCTGAGAAATGATAAAAAGATAACACCAGACTGATTTTAAACAAATGCATACAATAAAATTGAGAATGAAAATGGGGAATGTGTCAAAGAGACAACAACCCGACCATAGAAAAAACAACAGCAGAAGGTCACCAACAGGTCTTCAATGTAGTGAGAAATTCCTGCACCCGGAGGCATGTTTTTGTCCATTTGCAATCTTGTCATATCCAGTAAATTTACTACTATACTTACTACTGTCTTAGTTATGTCAATGTAAAAAGAAAATACATATATTTTGTGGCTATAGACTTACTTAGAATTTGCAACAATAACAGGTGAATGCAGAAATTTCGCAAACATATGAAAAAGATATTACAATGTTTGAATATGAAACTGGAGGAATTACGCAATGAAAAAATATTGAAAAAAACATGTTTGATTTTTGTTTGATAAATGTTTTAGAGAACATTTGAATTCTGTTTGTTGTATTTACTATAGTACACACAAGGTGTAGCAGTTAAATATCAAGCTTTCATGGTCCCTGGCTGATTCATCCGAGAATGTGGAATTAATTTTGTCTCAATTCCGAGAGTAATACTAACCTTAATTACTAGCAATTGAATAGTTTGGCAGTTTATATTTACTGTGAAGAGTAATCTTAAACTGGAGCACCTTGTGTGTATTGTATTTATGTACCACTTACTAACATGACTAACCTAACTAACAATTTTTAACTTTTTTTTGTAACCTTACATACAGATTTATTAGTTTAAGTTCTCCAACAATAAATTTATTAGTTGTTCTTTCTTTACATATCTCACAACTGAAGTAGTTAATATAACAGTTCTTTTTAGGTGGCACTTTTTTTTTAAGCTTTAGAACTGCAATTCTGAGACAAAAATTGGCACATTGGCACTAAACTATGAGACTAAACTAGGCTTTGATATCTAAGCTTTAGTATAACATTATTACTAAATATATAATTTGAATTTTATATGAAGCATGCAAAATTTTATTGAAATAAATGTATTTATTTTTTAAATTGAATACATTTTTTTCTCTTTCTAGGCAGTGGTTTTTCATTTTTGTTTGGTCAATGTTTCTGTTGGCAGTGTGTACGGATTTCTTTGCATACTACCTTTTAAGTGAAGAATTTGATTGGGCCATTTGCATTGGGGCTATAGAGGCGGGAATAGCAACTATAGGAGTCACAGCTGTCACATCTATGATGGTAAGGTGTCACATAAAATAAACCAGGGAACTTAAGGTCACTTTGTTTCCTGGACTGCAAGTGTGTGAAAATTTTAAAAAATAATTTTGTCTCAGAAATGTAGTCTAAAAAAGGTGTTTCAGATTGTTGTTCAAGTAGATTATTTTAAAAACTAATATATAGCCATGGACTCTTTATCTCTGGTCTTTCTTTGTAGGAAAACATACTGGTATATATTATGATAGTTGTGCACTGAATACTATTACCGGTAGATAGATTTTGATTGACACAATTTGAAAAGATATTCCCCTTTTCAAGGTATTGGGGGTCACCTGTTGACTGATGCACAAATTTCCTCATCAATCATACTGACTGCTAGACTTTAGACAATGTTGTTTTCCTTTTAAGCCTTGCTTAATTTATCACTGCTATTTTATCAAAATTTTCGTACATGTACCACATGTTTCAATTTGGTTATAGGCTTTTTAGAATTTCAATCATTTAAAAACCCAACACTTTACAGGTGAAATATTTCTACATCGTTAAAAAATTGTTATTTTACAGTCAAAATTTATTCTGGAATTTAATTTGAGAAAAGGACTACAGGCCATTCATCAATTTTAGTCTTTACATAGTTGAAACTCCAAATTCTCCATTAAGTTTTGTTAATCCTATGTTTCATAATCTACTGAACACAATCCCACCTTTTTCACAATTTTACTAATGTTTTGCACTACACATTTACCTACATTGTAACTAAAGCTTAACGTGTCATTCACACACTTGCAGGTTACCTTGAAAAATGTGACTTTAGGTTCTCTTTATTTTTGTATTTACATATATGTTTAATTAAGAATACACTCTTTCGAGGAAAGGTAAGAAATCATTATATGAGCAAGATGGTATTGATCATGATCATTTGAATGTTTTATTTATTTCAGAGTGACATTTATATCATTTGTTACCTGTGTAGGAACGTTAGGTCCAATCTGTATGTTTTTATCTGTATACACTATCAATAACTACATGGAATGGAACTGGCTGTATAAGATATACATGGCTATTATGGTTTTCTTTGAAATAACTGCTGGAAGTCTTTTCATTGGTGGGGTAAGTTTAACAAGAATTCATTGTGAATTCATTTATTTTCGTTGGTACAAATTTTCGTGGATTGATGAAAAATGTATTTTCATGGATATTTGATTTCATAGTTAAGTTCAAGTCAGCCTTACTAAAATTTAAACTTT